>JAHZMZ010001532.1:0-12031 GCA_027743805.1 Lepidocyrtoides sp. E14 | reverse complement strand
TAAAGGAGTCACAGGCAAAATATGTATATATGTATACGCAACCACGCACTTGCGATATTTGGCAGATGTTATTTTTTTGGATACCTGCAAAGTAGTGTCATGAATAGATATGTATATACTTCAATTTTAACTTGAAGTAAAAATGCAACTGACTTTATCATGGTAGAGCTACATAACCCTTTGCAATCTTGACCTAATCATTAGATTTTAATATGAATTTTATATTTTATCGCCTTGCCTGAAACGACGTGACTTTTATTGGATGCATGGTGAGGTCGTGTGTGTGTACAATGAAATTGTATTGCCGCTATAAAAATGAATCTCGGGGCAATTTTTTAAATAAAAAAAGTTTCACTACTGCTGCCCCTGAAAGTTTTTTTTAACGATTTATTCATTTTGTCAAATTGGCATTTTTAACTTTCACAATAATGAACAGACGCAGCAGTAGGAAGGAGCAGCAGAATAGGATCATCATAATCATCATCATAGTCATCACACCCAACAGAACCTCCTTCAACAATCCAATACGATATGAAAACAAAGTGAGCACGTCAAGCCCTGGAGAGTCACGTGACGCCATCAATAAATCAAAGAATGAAAAGACTTATCTGAAAATATTCCCTAAACAAACAGAGTGATCACGAATATTGCCATCATGATGATATCATACAAGTCGCTTTTTAGTTAGAAAAACGCATATATGAAAATAATACTACTTGTGCCGTCCTTTTTCCCTTTTAATACACTTTTCGCTAGCCATTTTCAGGCAGTCAACCCATGATGACGATGATGGTATGGTTAGGTATACATTGGTACGCACACATAATATTGCCCAAATATATGGTGGCAACAATGTTTACAAGAAGATTCCAGATTTTTTACAAAAAAATTTCCTCGTCTGTCCCCTCACCACAAAAAAAGGAGAAGGAAATATTCATTTTTTTATGCCCGATATTACACAATGATGATCATTATCAATCCAAGTTATAAATATAAGCGATAAACCTGCTTTCTCTACTTTTTCCCACCAATTTTATATATAAAACCATTTTATTCCCTTTTTTGATTCCTCATCTTCTCAATCGTCTTCACTTCGGAGCAATCACTCAAGTGAAATGTAGAAAAATGAATGGACATTGGCAAGTTGGCAGAATCACGTACTATCGTAATGCTACCACCACCATACCATATCCGACACCTCTACATGTATCAAATATTTCTAGAGAGAAATCAGTAGAGCTCTATACTGTCCTGCTATACCACTCACTCTCACAAAATGTATTGCGTCATCATATGATTTTTCTACAATCATAACTCCAAAAAAGTTGACAAACGGACTAGCAGCAGCGGCAGTAATGTCAGAGAAAGCACTAGTAAAAACATTGGATCATCATCAACCATTTTTGTGTGCTTTAAGTATATACGCATGTAACCATCATCCTCATCCTAACGGAAAGCTTTGTTCTCCAATGAGTATAATCACAACTGATGCATGCGGATTGTGTAACACCGTCCCAACCAAAAAAAGTAGTATCACCCTTAAAAGCACACGCACACCCAACCCAACACCATCAACGACGTCCTTCGCCTGGCTCGTTGATCGTTGGTCTACACACAAAAATATTTTTTTTTGGATTGCTTCCTCATCCCACTGTAAAAGTGCATCGTGCTGTTCTCCTGAACGATATAATATTTTATCCTCGTGGGATCATTAGAATTTCCTTGTCATATTTATTTCAGCAAAGCTGTACAACATTTACGATTTGATACTCACTCTCAAAAAAATCATTCTCATTCTCATCATCATCATCATCATTTCCATCAGCATTGCGTATTATGTTGCGTGAGGATTTTTTTGGGAGAAAAAAAACCCCAACGTCATCCCAGTTACATAATTTCTACGCTCTGTATCTATTACTTCTGTCATTTCCCATGCTGTACTGCAAAAGTAGCACAGTTGTAGTAGTAGAAGTAGTACCATCTAAAAACATAGTGTTCATCAATACGCAGTAATATGAAATATTGATGCAAAACAATGTACAAAAAGTCAATAAGACGGTAGGTCGCTCACGTGCGTGCAAAGGCTTTCCCAAAAAACTGGGGTCTTTATTATTACTATTATTATTATTACTACTGCGTATTATGATCATTCTACTTTTTTACTACTGTTTTTTCGGTGCATCATCGTCATCATCAGTAGTTGAGTTTGTGTGGGTCAAACAATTTCTCTCTCTCTCTCTCTGAATACATATCTCTCTGTAAATTTAGCTTCATTCACAACAGCTTCTCTCTCTCTTTCTCTTTCTACTTTTCCGGATGTATTCTCAAACGTATATATCAATGACAGAAGTAAAACTAGTAAAAAAACTGAAAGTACAAAACTCGCAATAAAAAAATCTCCGTGACGCGTGTATTTCTCCGTACGAACATCCCTATTGTTGTTATTGTTAGACAGTATTATGATCATGATCATCAACATCATCATCATCATCCCGGTCTTCTATTGATTCATCCGGCTTCAGTTCCACTACCACCACCAACATCTCCCCATTTATTTTTTATTTTCCTCACTGTCTGACAGACTCCTCCGATTGTCCGGAGCTAATAAAGGGGAACTAAAATGTGTATAAATGTGCAGCATGTATGCAGTGTTGACTTTGCCCCATTGTTCAAGCATCACTCGTTGATAAATAAGCTTGTCTCTCTTTCTCTCTCTCTGTATATTTTTGGGGTTCATTTGGCTACATTGTATTGTGATTTTGGTAGCAGTGGTAGTAGTAGTCGATGAAATGTCGAAGCAGTGGTTGTGCATGTATTTGGGTAGTAGTAGTAGCAAAAGTAGAAGAATGGGTGAATGGTGAGATATGCAACTCGGATGTTGGTTCTTCCTGATGATGATACTTTTTTTTGTGTCTGCTGCTGCTGCTGTACAATCGTAAATATTATCGTGAATATATTTGCATAACACGTAGTAATAATGCTACATGCACTGTAGTTAGTTTACTCTCGCTCCTTAATCATTTGATAAATTATTTGAACAGTGAGTGTGTATATAAATGTGCATTAATATTTCTGCAATTTTTTCTTCTATTTTATTTGCAACTTGCAAGTTCATTAGAAAAAATACAGCTTCTCAACAAAACATCGATTTGGTGGTCATTTCCTCACCATTTTTTTTATTGACTGACAACTTCAAACTTGTGAATAAAACTTGCATTATATCCAAGATTTATCTAAAGGTCTAGGGAAAGTTGCTTCTTTAACGATTATTTGAAAAAAATTTTTTTTAGGTACACATATTATATATTTTCTTCTTATTCTTCTTGATTAACCCTTCCAGGCATTTTGTTTACATTTTTTCGCAAAGCATAATAATAATAATGATACTTTTAAAAAGTGTATGAAAAATGATTATATTTTGATACGGACATTCTTACGTTTCGACATATTATAAGTTTGAAGAAGAAGGTACATGACGGTAATTAATATAATAGGGTATATAATTAATGATTATTGTGTATGCACACGTAGAAGGAATGCAGTGAGAAATGACGTGACTTGAAACACTACTGGACTTGATCCAACATTAAACTTGGTGTTGTTTGTTGCTGTTGCTGTTGTGCATGCACTCCTCCTCCTACATTATTTGGTGAATATAACATGCAGAGTTGAGTGAGTAAGTGCAAAAGAGAGTTATTATAAGAATACATCTATACACTCATTTCACTACTCGTTTCTCTATTTTTACCACTTCCTTTCGCAATCAAAACGTCAAATTTCGCTAGTGATCCCATTATTTTCCTTCGCCCTGGAGGCAAACAAAGTAATGCACAATTGAACACTCAATCCATACTTATTATTATTATTACTTACTTTTTTCTTCTAGTGATGGTGCTCCTTATTGTTTACTGTGTTTATGCACAAGTGGTCAATGCCGTTTTTTATTATTATTATTTTTTATAATCCCTTCTTGACTCGTCATTCTTTTTCTCTTATTTTTGCAATGCATTTTTTTACATTAAACTCATTTATTGTTTCTGTCTTGAAAAAAAATATATTAAGACTAAACACAGAGTTTTGTTTAAGGTAAAAAATACTTTAACCACCTACAACAACGAAAAAAAAACTTTTGTGGTTTTGCAAGTTTCCAACCAAAAAATAATATAATCCTTTAAGCTAAATAGCTTTTATTGTGCATATACACAGTTGCAGTCGAGTGAGTGCATATTTATTAATCAAAATGAAATTAAAAAGGAAAAAGAACAAAACACATATCAGGTAGACACAGACAGCTACAAGATTTCTGTTAATCTGGAAAAAAAAACAAAGCTGTTCTCGTTTTCTGCTGCTGTTGCTCCTTCTCTCTCGCGCTCTCGTTTTTGCACTCTTTTTTTAAAAGTGTAGTTGGATAATAATGCAGAGAGACCATAGGGTAGGGTAATGTATAGCGTGTGTTTTAGATTAGACTACATTGATATGAGCATTTTAGTTTGCAATTACTGCGAATCAGACAGAATACTTATAATGCCATTATTACTACCTCAAAATATTTCTTTTTGCTCACTATCCCGGAAACTGCCACATAAATCTTTTCATTACAACCAGTTTGCGCTCTTTTTTTCGCTGATTTCTTCTCGAGATATCAGAACAGTTGAGGGCTGGAGTGAACAAGATAGAGGGTGGACGGACGCCTTCTTGTGTTTCCTATATAGTGTGTGTAATGATAAAAAAGCTTCAATAGAAAAAAATATGTATGTATATCGAGCAAAAGTAGTGCCTACATACTACTACTACTACTACAGCTTGTTCAGAATCTCTGTATAAAAATGTTTGGTATGTGGTTATGCTCACAAATAAATTTTATATACATATAGGAGGTATTATTACTGTTGATTTTTTTCGATGTGTGGGAGATTACATCAGGTTCTCTAATCTCTCCGTATAAAACACAAGAAACACACACACGTAATAAGTCAATATGCAGTTGAAGACAGGTGGCTTAATTGAGATGAAATGAGGAGGGTACGTATAAAAATGCAGTAGCCAGCAGAGACTCATTGGATGGACATAAGAACGACACGTTACGCTACCAAGCTACTCACGTTTTTCTTTTTTTGTGTTGCTTATCATCATCATAATACGCTCATGCATTAAAACTGTGAAAAGATGGGTTATTAAAAAGTGAATAATAAAAAAGTGTGTATTTTATATTTTCCCGATCAACCTATCTGTCCATCTATCTATCTATCCATCCATCCCAATGTCTGGTTTTTTCTTCTTTTCAAAATATAATTTGCAGCAGCAGCAGCGGAGAGAGAAAGGAGTACTCTATACTCTCTGCAGAATTAAAAAAATAAGTGACTGGTTGTTGGCAGGGTGTGTACATAAACAACGGATAAGATAGATTACACTTGCAATAATCTCGCTTCAATCTAGATACATTTTTTTATTGTGTTGCTTTATTATAGGAAAAATGGTGAAAAATAGGTTTCTACATTGTAGTGACCAACCGTGGGTAATTTCGTTTATACACTGCTTGTGTGAATAATTGATACATGTAATGTTTTTTTACAGAGAGAGAGAGAGATAGTTAGCTTGGTGAACACATTGATATGTTGCATTTTTAACTTGTTTCTTCGCTAAGATGATGATATCTTGACTAATATAACATGATTTCTCTCAGCTACTGGGCATTTTTCACTTTTGTTATTTTTTTTGTGTGCTTCATTATTATTATTGGAGAAAAGAATAGGTACATTTTTATACAGACAGAACGGAGAATAATGGCAAAATGGTATTTTTTTATTCGTATTTGTAGCCTCTTGTAATAAATACCACAACACCATATTATCATTTCTGCGTCATCATATCACTTGACTGACTTGAACAAAAAAATGAGGATGAAATTGAGAGTAAGTAGTAGTATTAGAAGATGTGATAATAAAGTCAAGTCTTTTTCATCTTGATCTGCGTGCCTAATTCTAGTAAATTTTTTAAGTGCTTTGCGATGTTTACTGAGCTTTTAAGTAATATTACGCTCCTTTTCACTTAGTAAAATTTAGGTGCGTATATGTACCATGTGTGTTCTCACATTTTTCAAAAAAACACCAAATTCCATTTATTCAGTGGGTAATTAAAAATGAATAATTTTAATGGAAAAATGGAATTTTTCCTCTTTTTATAATAAATAATAATAATATTATTAAACACGGATATATTACATTACATTGTTATACTAGACTCTTATATCAATGTATCATCATCATATCATCAAGCTCATTTGTTATTTCCATCGAGCTTACGTGTTTTCTTGCATGTATTTTTTTTATCCATGTTACCCATCTTCTCACTCTTCTTGTCTCGTTGTTCCTCCTTCCTTTGCTGCTGACATATTCTTTTTTTCTACGTTTGTTGTCGCGTATTTCCTACTCATCCTCCTGCTCTATCTCTCTCTCTTTCGTCTCCTCATTTGCATGTTTGTAAGGAAAGTATCGATCTTTTTTTTCATTCCTCTCTCCGTCTTACGTACATTATACATGTTTGCTTGAACACTGACACTACCCATATAACCTTTTCGTAGTACACATCTTTTTAATATAAAATCTTCAGGGATTCCTTTTTATAGTCCACTTCTGTATAATACCGAGACGATGAAGAAAACGAACAAAAACCCTTTTTCTTCCTTGCTTGTTTAAACGACTACGTTGTTGTAGGGAAAATTTTGTCCTCTCTCTTGTGAATATGCATGCATGCATCTCTTTAACAAAAAAAAATATAGAAGAGAAGAAGAAGAAGGCTATAGAAGACGCAGTGATGCGATAGAAGAGCACGACGCTCTTGTTTCTCTCTAGCTCTGTCCTTTTCCTTTTCGTTTGTTGCTGCTGAGTTGGCTGTTTTTAGTACGTTCGTACGTACGTACGTTCTCCTTCAATTCTTCATAATGTGCTCATGCCGAAGTAGCATGTAGTTGTAGAAGTAGTCACCGTCATACAGCTTTGTCTGTGTGTGATGATGATGCCATGTTTGTGTGAGTTGAGTGAGTGGAGTAGTAGTAGTGAGTGAGTAAGAAGATGTTGACGACGATGATGTGTAAGGAAAAAAAGGGCAAAACCCTTCTGCCGCTGCTGCTGCTGTTGTATACGAATAACTATAGCAAGTTGAAGAAGAATATTATTTTCCCCGTGTCTTTCCCTCTACTACTTGTCTCTTTCGGCCTTGTCGTCGGTTTTCTCTGTGGCTTTCACTACAGATCCATCCTCATCTTGTTCTTTGCGCTTCCCTCTCCGTCGTATGTAAATGAAATGCATCTCTTCTTTTTTTTCTAACTGTCTTTTACGCTCTCTCTCTCTCCTGCATATTTATATTCTACTATACAAAAAGATGATGCAGTAGTAAAAACGTGTATACCTAGCTATACGTACATATAGGGAGTATGAGTAATAGATAGAAAAAACATTTTGTGCAGGGAATTTATTTATTCCACCACCATTTTTATTGTAATGGCAGGAGCAGATATATATTTTTTTACGTTTTTATTTCTCCCACAGACAAAACCAGCTCATTTTGGTGTAGTATTTGCTGATCATATCAAGAATACTTTTTTTATCTGGATTGCCTTTTAAAAACTTTTTCCAGCTTAATAGGGAGAAATAAGAAAATGAACTGGTGGTGGTTTGATTTCGGTGAATACTAAAGCATAATGTGAATGTATAAAGCATTACTTGATATTCTTCCTGCTCAGATTCACTAGTCACTCTAAATCAGAAGGAAATTCCGTCGTTGCTGTTGTCAATGAACTCGCCGCTACTGGAGAAAAGGCATCATACGCATTTAGTACCTACTACATACTACAAAATATCTTTCCACTTTTACTACTGCTTTACATGCATATTGAACAGGAGGAAAGAAACAAGAGAAGTGTATTCTAAAAACAAACAGCGTCTTTTCCTTTCACCGTCATCACCACCACCACCGCCATGCCATCATCATCCAGCCATGTTACTCCGCCAACGCGTAAAGCTTTATCTGTTTACACAGAGTACCAACTACGGAACGTACCTATCTACCTACTACACACAGTTCCAAGTTTTTAGTGGCGAAACTACTGCCGCGGAAATGCACAAAAGCTACTTTTTATGCATGCATAGGAAAATGCGTTTTCTGGGCGAAGCACACATATTATTCAAAGAGGTCACGACAACTACGGAGACACGGGGAACGACATTTCAAAAGGAAACTTTTTTTCCAGGCTTGTAGGTTCAGTCTCTTCATTTCGTATTGAGAAAGTGTGCACATACTTTTGTTACTATTACAAGTAGGTGTACAAGGGCAGGGAAACACGATTTTTTTTTTAAAAAAAGGAACATTTTTCTATGCTTTTTGACTTTTTTTACTATGTTATTTTTGTAGTAGAAAAGAAAAGGAGCAAGCGTTTGACAATAAAAAAGACATGTAAAAAAACGTTACAATGTTGTTGCTGAGAAGTGCAGAAAAATAGAAAATAAAGCGGTAGTTTATCCCTTTGAAAAATACATCAATAGGTTTAACAACAAAAAAAGTGTATACGCAAAGTAACTTTTTTTTCCTTGTAAATAAAAAAATACTCTTGATACAAGAAAAATAAGAATGAGTAGCGATACTTTTCTGATAGAGCTAGTTTTTACAACATTTTTAAGCCTATCGTATTTCGCTTCTGTTGTTGTAACGCCATGCCACACCACTACCACTACTACCATCACCAGCAAGTGAGCTGACTTGTTACGTTACGCTATTCTGCCAAAGGAGAAAATGCATCCGTTTTTATGAAGAGAAGCCTGCTTTCTTCCTTTTTTTCATCCAGCCTTCTCATAGTAAACGATGTAGTGTAAGTGTGACCTGGAAATTTTTCACTTTAAAGAAACGGGATTTTGACAGGCGACTATCCCTGAGGGGCTTTCAACTCTAGACAAGACAGCCGACAGGCGAGAAGAAAAAAAAGATTGGTTGGCTGTTCTTGTACATAATGCACTGCTGCTGAACAGACACGAACAACAGAGAGAAAAGTTGAAATATAAGGGAAATAAAAGGAAAAGGGGGAAAGCTATAAAGCCAAAGAGCAAAAAAGAGTGGGAACCCTACATCCACTCTAATATACTATCATCTGTCTCTTCTTCATCAACACCATAACGAGTCTAAAAGGCTGTCGTCATTCCACCTCGCCTCCTCTCTCTCTCTCTCTCTCTTCTTTAACCCGTTCGTTCGCTTCTTCATTGTGCATACATGTAAGCATAAGCAAAGCATATCATCATCACCATCGTCATCATGAGCAATGTTCTTTGGTTTGTTGGTTTGATGTACCGTGTCGATGTAGTGTGTCTGCAGGATGATAAAAGTAAAAGGAAAGTGAAGAGAGAGAGAGAGAGGGCAAATGGAGACAGCACAAAGAACCGTCGTGTACTTAACGTTTTCTCTCGCTGACTTTAACAGGCTTCACTGACAAGTGAAATTAGATTAACAAACGTGCTACATCTTCTCACTCTTTTGACAGGGATACAAAAGGGACGTATATCTATATAGACGTTGTAGAGACACGGGTAGGTGTAAGTATAACCCTTTCTTCATTGACGTTATAACTGAAGAAGGATTCATACAGTGGTTGTGTGTCCGTACCCAATACAGTGCCCATCATTATCATATCGTCAAAATACTCATTGTGTGGCAGTTATGAGACTTCCAGTTCACTCTTTTCTTTTGTTTTATTGACGGGTTGTTATGTGGTCTCGTTATGTCATCTCTGAATTTTTTATCCCACTTTTTTTTAACGTATCACTGCTGCTTGCTGGTCGAATGAATCTGGTGCTGTAAGTCATTCAGCATTGGTTTTTGAGATGACAAGTAATCAGAAGAATAAGTGGATACGAAGCAATATTTTATCGATGAATTTTTTTCAGCCCTGTAGGCACATCTTAATAGCATTTTGTAGTTTGCATAAACTCTCCATACTGAAGACACCATTGACCAAAACATTCATTGAAACTATCATACAACGTTTAACAACTGAGTAAATCCAACATTCCATTTTGGTTATCTATTTTTGTGGCGACATTTATGTAGTAGTATGTGGTGGTAAAAGGAGTAGCATCAGAACACGTTGTCGTCACACACAAACACACGACACGTTACTTACAATATTCCTTGTAAATTTGGTTGGTAATCATGATCGGTTCGTGTGGTGGAGTAAATGACAAAACAGAAGAAGAAAGCGATGAAGAGGGGAGCACTTATTGGATTTTGTGGTGAATCGGTTCGCATCTTATGAACATCCTTTTCTCTTTTATAAATAATGCGTACACAGAGTATATAGTAGTATCAAGAGGAGGTACGAGTATTTCTCATTTTATGCATCTAATAATAACCCTTTCACTTGCGTACCTCCGATCTTGTTCTACTTCTTTAATAACAACAGGCGGAGAGCAAGCTGTGTAGTGGTAGTAGGTAGTAATGCAGCTTTTACTACTATTTCATTATAACGGTAACAGCCGTGAACATGTATAAGAAGTAAAGTTTAACGTAACGCAATGTTGATGAAGGAAAGGATCAATTTTTTTAAAAAGAGAAACGTCATATTATCTACTTTATATACCCATTTCCTCAATTCGCCCGAGTTAAGTCTTTATTTTCGATCCTTTCTTTGTAGCAGCGTAGTAGTGTACTAGGTTATAATGATGATGATGGGTTGGTATTATGGAATGCACTTGCATGCACGCATCAATTTACTGTTTTCATTTTACAGTAATAGTATCATGATTGCAGCCTATGCGAAGCAAAAATCCCTCCCTGCTCTCTGTCAATACAAATATAAAAGCTATGGCTCGTACGGGGAACACGTCTCTTCATCTCATCTTTATATAATGCACTCAGTTTCTGTTGTGGTTTATTAGTGGAGAAATTTTCGGTGGGGATGATGATGACGAGATGATTTCAAGGATGAAGTGAAGGTTTCGATTGGATTTTTGGATAAAATTAACACTGTACATGCCTAACATGCATGTCATGTAAAATACAAGGTACTGCTGCCAAAGACAATTCTCTCGTTTGTCGTCGTCGCTGCAATGCTTATGGAGCAAACATTTTGAAGCCGATTTTGTCATGCTTTTTTTACTAAGCTTGAGATCTACTAATTCTTCAATACAGAAATAGGAAATACTCTTGTGGGACTTTCACAGTATGACAGTAGCAAAGTTGATGAAGAAAGTGTAAAAGCAAAGAGTTGCAAACACGAAAGTAATGTGAGTATGCTACAAAGCTTGTCATTGTTCTTTAACAAAATCCTTTAATGGACTCTGACAACCTGATTTCATTTGAGATTTCGTCAACTCCCTGTTTAATACGCAGGAAATTAGAAAATTTTCTTCTGTGCGTTATCATTATCAGTATTTTAACTCGATTATTGCCAGAATTTTAGAGGGATTAGGAAACATACTAGTCAACATTGAGCTCGAAAGGGTTTTCATTTTTAATCTTATATTCACAATAAAATGGTGATGCTGATGATTTTGCGTATTGAATTTTATAATCCAATTTGTGACAACTAACCACGATGTTAAATTTACAGTATTGTTAAACCAGCGTGTTGGAAAATTTTACAGAAAAAGAATCGATATTTGCAGAGGGTGTCAGTCAATAAAACGTGAAATGTTAAGAAAAAAAAAGTTTAAAAAAGTATAAATCACAATCATCGCGAAATACATAAAAGTAAAACTCACTCTGACCAAATGTTCAAATTTTACCGGCAATAATAGTAGCAGTCAGCTTTTATTCATTGTTGGTCGTTTAAAAGAGAAAATATATGGAATTTTTAGAAAGAAATCTACACACCAGTCTTTAGACTAGAGAGAGAGGAAACAAAGTGCAATCACATTTTCCTAAAAACGCCCATGAAACCTTTCTAAATGATGCGGGAAGGATGGAGGAGAAATATCCTGGTAAAGTGTAAAAAAGACAATTAAACCATAAATAATAAATCCTATGCGTTTATAATAATATCATACTT
>JAHZMZ010001531.1:0-22135 GCA_027743805.1 Lepidocyrtoides sp. E14 | reverse complement strand
CACATGCCACAATTTTTGTCCGTCTTTTCTTAAAACACATAAATATACTTGCCCTGCCGCTATGTCTACTTTCTCGTTTTCCGTTCTCAGAAGCGAAAAAAAATAATAATATCGCGTTGATTTCTCATCTTCATATTTTCAAGCTTTCGCCTAAAGTAAAGTAAAAAAAGCTCTCTGTCGTGTCGCAAGTAGAAGCTGAAATAAATGGATATTTAGGCAGAAAAAAATAGATGGACAAACAGAAATATCCGGTAGAGAACTCAACCGACAGATGTGCTGTTACATCATTCAACATAGATTTAGATATTTTATACATATTACACTACATGCATATAATGTTCCACCTTCTGCAATATAGATTAAATGCAATTCCGCATTTTGCCATTTTCTATCGTTTGTATACAAGGCGTGTATAGGTAATCGTACAGACACCTCCTATATGGCATGTCATAATACAAAACAAAAAGCAATAAAAACATGCGATGATTTAGCAAATAAATACTTTCTCCATTTTCCATCCTACACTCGCCCTTTCCCCTATTATTGTTTTTGCTAAACGGGTGTATATATTGTTAACTTTTACTAGATGTAGGCTTTTACGACACCGGTTCACACTGCTCATATTTATCTCGAAAAACTTCTTTTCTTTTATAAGCACATCGCAGATAAGAAGAAAATGAGCTTTCTACTTATTTCCCTCTTAGAAAGCTTTTACCTATAAACAAGTTGCATTTATATATGTAGCAAAAATATAGCTCATTTTCAGGCTGACGACACACACAAGACACGACACAACCACCACATTATATATAAAGGATACATGATAATACAGAACATGCTGTATTCTATATTACCTATATCAGGTGAAAACTTTTCAGTTTACGAGGGAGCGAGAGAGAGAGAGAGAGACAACCAGAGAAAAGGAAAGACAGGGAGAAAGTAAGAAAGAGTGAAAACACCATGTTCTCTTCTCCTTGATGTTTCTCAACGAGAACAAGAAAACAAGAAACTTTTTCCATTTTCTGTACTTGTTTCCCTTCATCGCTGTCGTCATATGTAGGATACATGATAATACAGAACATGCTGTATTCTATATTACCTATATCAGGTGAAAACTTTTCAGTTTACGAGGGAGCGAGAGAGAGAGAGAGAGAGAGAGACAACCAGAGAAAAGGAAAGACAGGGAGAAAGTAAGAAAGAGTGAAAACACCGTGTTCTCTTCTCCTTGATGTTTCTCAACGAGAACAAGAAAACAAGAAACTTTTTCCATTTTCTGTACTTGTTTCCCTTCATCGCTGTCGTCATATGTATTCAAGGCAGTAAACCTTTCTTGTTTAAGCAGCAGCAGTATTATTATTATTGTTGCTGTTAAGCTCAGCATAATCAGACTATGTTCATAGTAAAAACGAGATAGATAAATATATTATATTCTGTGTGTCCGGGAAAAACAATAAAGAGTTTATCTATTAACATTTAATGTTTCCAGATTAGCAGTGACAACCGTGCCAGTTAACTTGCTAATTTATTTTATTGTTAGTACTACATTTGTACTTTGTTTTATTATGCTAAAATGACAAAATACATAAAGAGCAAGAAAGAAAGCAAGGTGGTAAGGAAAGGAATAATAACAGTACAACTTCTATATACTACTATTATTATGTATTCCTCACTTGCCAATTGAGCCTGTCACCTAAAAAGATTTCCTTGTCAGCCCCTACTCCTCACATCAACACAGTGGATGTGGGCATTTGGGCAGATGATGAAAATTAGCTTGAGCAAACAAACTTGTTATCCATATTATTTTGAGTTAGCATTAATAGCGGAGCTGCGTATAGTAAAAATTTATTATTACGGAAGAAGCGTAATAGAAAAAGTGCTTGCAAGTAAGTCTATAGTAAGGTTCGTGTGGAAAATTCCTCTCTCTCTCTCTCTCTACTCTTGTTAACTTTTATTATATTAACGGTTTATGTGCGGTTTGCTGCCCAGCTTCGGGGCAACGTTCCCATGAATGTAATACCCGGTTAAGAGGGGAATGTGCTTGGGTGTATGTCAAAAAGTCGTAAAAATGTTGAATGTTTCATGGAAGAAAGAAACAGTGTAAGAGATGTACAAAGAGACAGGAAAATAGAAAAGAAAAAAAGACGTTAGCTACTCTCTTCGCTTTAAAAGATATTTTTTTTTAGGGTTCAACATTTCTTGCCTTTACAAGCACAAAGCACTTTCCTGAAATGAAAAAAAAGTCTCAAACAAGTCATATCATCGTGAACATGAAAAAGAAGAAAAGTGTATACTTTATATAGCTTTCATTGATAGTTATTTACTGTTTGAAATTCAACTCATGTGCAAAAAAAATACCGACCTGAGGACTAACTGGCTTTCAAAGAAAAAAAATTGTTTCCGTTTGATGATTCTTTGATATCAAAAAATAATAATAATAAACAGAAGGGATAAAAAATGAAGACAGGTGGAGTGCGTGATACTGTAACTCGTAAAAGAAAAATCAGGTGATCTTTGTATGCCCCTTAAATACCATAAAATATTTTTTTTGTGATTTTTTTTCTCAGCAGAAATGGATTTTTCCCAAGGCTTAAACCCCATCTCATGTGAATTATATATCTTTCACTTACCTTAATGAAAAACCGATAATGCAAACTAGTGTGCTACTTTACGATACTATTCACGGTTTTTATAGGAAAAATAGCTCAAGTGAAAAAGTTATCACCACAAACCACTACACACTATGTTTTTGTTACCTCTTTCACTCTAAAAAAAGGATTAAATGTTGATGATGTCACAAGTGCTTCCCGCGTACCATCGTGCAGAGTAATTCCAAGGGATCCTACATTCATGTTGTCGGAAAAACGATTAAAAAATATATTTTACAAGGTGAAATGTAAAGATGCAACTTGAGATGCTGTTTTATTTTAAGATTGAAAAAAATAAACCCGCAATATTTCTCAAAAAAAAAATTACACAAACTTGATGAACAACCCCAGCTTAGCATTTATATGAGAACTCTCAGCATGATCATCACAGCGGCACTGCGTGTAGCTCTCGAAAAAGGGATATTTTTGGTTTGCTTCGTGGCCTGGTCTGATTCTCTTTCTAATTCTATTTCAGAAGATGTGATATTTTCTACTGCAGTTGATGTGGCGTGGTGATGATGATGATGATCATTTACGATGATACCCTTTTGTCATCCGCTTTTCTAGGGTATTTACTCTCAGGGTTCGATTCTCTCGCATCTTCCTGTCTCTTATTGTCGTATGGTGTTTTCTAGATGGTAGCATGGCACTGTGAGTGGGCATTATTAAATAGAGCTTACTTTGTCATGAGATGAGTAGTAGTTGCAGTACCGACCGACCAACCCGCCATGGCGAGTCTCATCATGGTGATCATGATGAAAATTAGAAGACAAAATCGCCTTAAAAGGTCAAACTGTCTTGATACCTGGTGTGTCCTCTTTTATTTCATTTTCTCTTCTCGACTCCTTCTAATACGCAGTTTTGTCTGTCTTTTCTCCGCCAAAAATAAAGTAAGCGTATTTCACTTATTTACTTTCAGTGCCGGGAAACAAAAAAAACATGTTTTGATTGACTACACTTCCACACCATGCCATCTTATTGTTTATTTATATATTCGTGTCTATATTGTGTCGTGTTTTATTTCTTGTACTTTCACCAACCCTTGACATTTCTCGACCGGAAATGACATCATGCTTTTAGAATGTATCGATTATTACATCAGAATAGGATCACAAGTCAAGTATAATTTATTTCAGAAAGTTGACCAAAGTTTAGACTAGAAATACAGCTAAAAAAATCTGTTTAGGATGCTGCAACAACAATCCTATAACTAACATGACGGCGACGTAACAATAAACAAATACTGTGGCGACGTATATCATAAAGTTTTCGGCTGAAAAGTTGTAAGAAAAAAAATAACACACACAATCTGGCGGCTGGAAGTAGCTTGCTGGATATTCGGTGCTCTTTCACATTTGACTTCTTTCTTTTTTGGAATGAACCTATTTATGCTATTCGCTAGCAAATAGAGTACCATTTTATTTCCCTTTGACCGTTTCAGCTGCAGATGTTTCCCTAGTGATTTATGAATTTTATACAGAAAATCTTATATATCACACATCTGTGTATTTAGACTAAAAAAAGGGGATAGAGAAGTAGTAAAATTTATAGAAGCATAATAATAATAATATGCAGAATGAAATAATGCTCGAAGCTCATAATAACATAAAAGTATAAAAAAATAATAATATACGAAAGCAGCATAACATAATATATGGGTATTAGTATATCCCCATATATTTCTGACAAAGAGAAAAGAGGGATTTTTGTAGAATCACCATCATCATCATCACCAATGACTTTCACCAGCTTTCACTTTCATTATTACACCATTAGTTGTGAATCTACACCCAAAAACGTAATAATTTTTAGCTGAGAGAAGTGGAATAAGCAAAAGAAGAAATAAAACACCAGCAGCAGCACCACCACCACCACTATCATCATCAAAATACGACAGAAAGAAAGAAAGTCAGAAATGGAAAACTTTCACTTGCACAGATTTTTCTTTTTTTTATCTTCTTTCTTTTCCCCCCACTTTCTCCAAAATAAAAGAAATCTAAAGTTTTTTTCTCTTCTTCTTCATCGTCGTCTTCTTTTATTCATACAATAAGCACTATTAAAAGGTATCTGTGGGGAGAAGAGACAGAGAAGACTCTATGAAGAAGAATAGCAAAAGAAAAGAGAAGGGAAGAAGAGTTTTTTTTCTGTAAAAAGAATGGTACTCATTTCTCTCGTGTCATGAATGAGACCCCAGGAAATAAGGAATGGAATGCACTCCTACTACTACCACTACTACCACCACCACCACTACTGCCATTCCACTACACTTAACAACATCCCAACTTTTTTCTCCTTTGCTCACTATACACTCTACATACTATTACTACAATAAAAATTTCTTCTGGTTCGGAGAGATAAACAATTTGAATAATGTGTGTGCATTCGTCAATTCTACTCTCTTTCTCGCTCAATACAATGGCTTCAAGGGAAAACCTACTTTCCTTGAAAAAAAAGCCATAATAATAATAAGTAGTGCTTCACTGCTTCCTTTCCTCTCAAGCCTGGCTGGCGGATGCCGTTGTAGTCCTCCTTCTCCTCCTCCTTCTCATCATCATCATCATTATAATCATTACAAGTTGTCATTGTCACCTCTCCTCCTGCTCCGTTAGTCAGCGTCACCAAGCTCATCTAATCATACAGACAGAAAATAGTAATCCGGATTCTTCAGAGGGAAAGAAAAAAAGAATGTAGTAGATTACAGAAAAGCAGACGAGGAGGATGATCCGCCTTCTTGTAGTAGTAATTTTCATTTTATCTACTTCCATAATAATATATTTGCCATCTAGAAAAATATCACATATAAATTTGCCCATATTGCGTCTGAGTCAGATTGATTGACAAAAGATTATTTTGTGATGGGCGTATGTATACTTTGTTGTTGTTATTTATACTTATTTTACTATCATTATTATTACTTTTACTAGTAACGAAATGGCTTGTGTTTTTGTTTGCACAGAGGATGCTATCTGAAAGTAATGAGATTATTACAAAGAGAGTAAAAGGAAATGCGTGCCTTTGAATGAAATGCCATACTTGCTTCTCTCGGCTTACTTACTTTTTGTTGATTGTGTTTATTCTAGGAAGAGATGCTTTGTTGTACATTATTATTATTTCGTAGCTCACGTTGTTTGCCAATAAATGATTCCTTTTTTGGAGAAGCCAAGTAAGTAGGAGAAGTAAATAATGTAGCTTGTTTTTTAATGCACAAGCACGATATTGAGAACAGCGGCGGTGGCGGGCGGGACATAATAATAAATAGATAGCTGTGTGAAAACTGATTCGTGCCTACTCTCATTCTGAAAATATATTTCAAAGGGATTGCGCATACATATGTTCAGCTACTGGAAATGAATAAAATACCTACGAACATTTTATTACGGAGATATTCATTTACGCTTTTCTTAATAAACAGTTTTGAAATACCATCTCGGGAATGGCTTGCGGTAAAACAGAAAATTCAATAGAGGATACCGGCATGTAAAATATACTCAGTCAAGCACTACACTTGTGACACTGCATTATATGTATATAGCTACAAAAATAATACTGAGAGAGATGCTAAATTACAATCTTTATATGAAAATGTGAAATTTTTGTGAACAGTAAAGTAAAACAAAAAATTCTTGAATTATTAAACTTCAAAACAGAAGTAATATAAAAAGAGGGAATAGGAAAAGGACGCGATTCTGGACGACAGCTCACAATACACAAATACATTTTTTTTCTTAAACTTTTTGTCTTTCGCTGAAAACGTTTGTAGTTTTGTTTTTTAGTGAGAGAGAAACAGAGAGCTGTGCTGGTGGTTTGTGTTGAAGTGTACGTATGGATATATGTTGTATGTGTGTCTTCAATGGTTATACATAGTAAAGTATTTCTTTTCTTTTCACATTTGACCTTTGCGAGAAACAAAAAAATGTTTCCACATCTTTGATCTTCTTTTACTTGATAGTATTGCTGTAGTATTTTCTGCGTTTGCAGTAGCATATGTGTGTCTTGGGTGTTGTACGTACGTATTCCGACTTTGTGTGTGTGTGCTATGTAGTTTGAGAGATTTTCTTTGAACTTTGAGACGAGGAAAAGGAATGGTATGATAATGATCACAAAATGAAGAAGATGAACAAGTTACGACGACGAGTAGAATTCGTTATTACATGTGAGGTGGCAGAGAGATAGTGAGGAACAAATGTGTATAGCCATTTCTGCTCTGGGCTTGTAATAGTAGTATTCAGAGAAAGCTGACTGTGAGTAAAGCTATGTAGGTAGATGGTAGGTACGTTGCGTGTGCGTGATATATTATGTAGGTTTCATTTTCTGTGTGTTATCTAATGTCTACTGTTATAATTTTTATGCGGGGTTTGAATGAAATGGAAGGTTTCCTGTGGTACACCAGCGAATATTTTATGGTTTATTTTATACCTTTACTGTGTGCTTCATGCGAAGATAAGTAGGTATGTCATGATGGTGAAGAATACTCATACTGGAATATAAAGGGGCTTTTAAGTGAGCAAAGCAAACAGTAAACTCAGGATGTGGATCGGGAAGAAAAGAAGCATAACCTACTTTCTCTCCATTTTTTTCGTCTCTATTCAGATCTTTGATTGAATCATAATTACACACTACTTGGTTGTTTTATGTGCCATAATGGTGTAAAGGCTGGTAGTGAAAATGTGCTAGCAAGTTACGCTAGATCTGCAATAAAATTTGCTGATAGATACCGAGAAATGCTACTACTGTTAATTCAGCAAAAGTGGATTCCTTTTCTGCAATAAAATTTGCTGATAGATACCGAGAAATGCTACTGTTAATTCAGCAAAAGTGGATTCCTTTGTTGCGGTGGCAAAACCAACAGAGAAAAACCTCTTGAAGCGAACAGATAACAGGAACTTGGCAAGTTGGATGAATGTTTCTGGAGAAACCATGGGACTCTGATATAACTTTCCTTTGATTTTTTTTTCTTTCACAATCAGCAAGTCTCGCAAAGTTACGATGTGTTGGGTACAGGTATAAATTGCCTGCAAATCGTTATCGTCTTTTGTTTATACAATCGTACTCTGTATATATATTATTAGTATATCTAGGTATATATATTATTTGATTACATGATGTGTTAAAGTCTTGGCAGGCATTATTGCGTTAAAATAAAGAATTGCGAAGACGCAAAAAGAAACATTGTGAGAGCTAACACTAGCTAGATGTTATATTATTTGATTACATGATGTGTTAAAGTCTTGGCAGGCATTATTGCGTTAAAATAAAGAATTGCGAAGACGCAAAAAGAAACATTGTGAGAGCTAACACTAGCTGGATGGAAAATGCAATATAATATGAGTACCTTAAAATGTTTAACTTAACAAAATTTAAAGGTCACCATAGTTATACGCATCGCATACTTAGCGTTATAGCAACGTTAAAATATTTAAAGTAAAATCACAATTTGGGAAAATGTGGAAGCATTTGGTTTTAAAACAGCTTAGAAACTCATTATTCATCCGCCAATACCACATAAACCGTCTACCACTTCTAGTATTATTTGCCTTCATAATCTCTCTTTACTAAAAATCGGCGTAGCCTCCTCCTCTGTAGTGTAGTAGTCATGTCGCATCTTGGTTTCAAGTATCATCCAAGTATGCATACTTTCAAAAGTATGAAAAGGATACCACTTCTTCATGCTTGTATCTGTCAGTCCGGTTGGGCGCCGGCTGGGCAGTAGTAATTGGGCCCTCTTTCCTAAGAATATTTTTCGTTAGCCGTCATAAGCATAAGCTTGAAGTTTGCAGCCACCGTTAGAAAATGTTGGAATAATTTCATATCGCACGACAGGTAACAGTAACAAACGTCATTCCTCAAATTACGCGGCGCTACTTTACTACAACTTACAAAATGTAATAGTTTCCTCTGTCTGCTATGAATGTGAAATCCCATTAGGGCGTACGAGTAACAAAAATAAATAACATTTTGAGCGGCAGAGAAAAGCAAACAGAAATTAATGGCAAATTTTGTTTCTATTGACAGCAGCAGAAGTCTCAACAAAACATGCATCCACACACAACAAACCATAAATATTTAGTTTTAACATGCAAACTTGCCTGCTATACTGTTGTCTGTTATGCTGCCTATCTACTTATACGAAATGGGGTATTTTTTGGCTCTTCTCCCCATCGAAACTGGAAAATGATCACCACGCAGTGAATTCAATGTGATATTATAGTTTCCATGTTTCCATCTCGTTTGCTCGTGTTTAGTACTTTGAATAAAAATGCTTTATTGCACACACAGAACACACAAAATTTGTTTTTCTCTTATATTCCGCCTTGTTCCTTTGCCACGCTACTTGATTATAGTTTTGGTACTGGTGCGGTATTGGTCGGCGGTGACGGTGGCATTTTTTGGCGTGACTTTTTCTCTTCTTGTTGATGTTGCTGTTATATTGCATGGCAAAAGCATCATGATGATCATGATCATCATCATCATCATCCCAGAATTGTGAACGATACATCATACCAATAACCGAGAGCCACCAAACCAGCGGGAAAAACCGCAAGCAACATCAATTTTGTCTCTTTTCGTTTCTATCATCAGTCCCTACTTACATATAACATCCAAAACACACACAAGCCTTTCAAATCATACTCTTGAAATCGTTATCTCTTGTAAAAAAAATGTACATACATACTTTAATATTGTTTTGACGATTATATTACTAAATTGCATAATGGGGCACAATACATATTGGCAACAGCAGAGAAAGTAGAAACAGCTCTATCAGAGTCAACTTTGGGACCTCGCTTGAAAAAAATCATTTATGCATAATACACATGCATGTTATAAAAAAGATGGGCAATATTTTGTGAGCATCGTAAGTACTAATAAAAAATTCAGCTGTATTTCTAATCTTCCAGAAAAAACATCTTTAAAACATTTCTGAAATGTATTTTTTCTTCTTCAATTTTTATCTGTAGAGTGTTTAATGTTTAGCATATGACATTAAGATGACAATAGTTTATTGGCGTACCATTCGCCTCGAGATGAGATTAATACATTTTTTTCCCTTCCTTCACTTTTTTTCTCGTCGTATTCAAATATTATGTCGTTAAGTAATCCTCTCTCCGTTGGGGTATTAATGGATAGTATTTATGTATTTATTTTATACACACGTGAATCAAAGTCCATTAAATTTCTTTGTACGGTTATTTTCTTCCACCACAGCAACAGCAATAAAGCCCATCAATCCTAGGAAGCTATTAAAGAAGAAGGAAAAAAAGCACAACTACTTTTTTTCTTTGAATATTTAATCCGAAAAGTAGAATTCGGATTTAAGAAGAAAAAAAGCTATTGGAAAATGTGTACGGTTTTTTGGGGAGAAGAAAAACGTAAACCCATAAAATGGGAAAAGTGAAAGCACTTAGCGTTAATACTATTATTGTGATGGAAGGATCATGATGATGATGATGATGATGATGGTGGTATGGTAGGGATGTGTCGTTGTTCAAGTTGACAAAAAAAAATGTTGATGTTGCTACTGCTGCTGCTGCTGCTACCGCTTTTAATGATCAAAATATGAAGGACAAAAATGGTGGAGTGTAAAAAAAAACGTCGAAGCGAATTTTCAATGCAAAATGTGCGGTAAGAGTGGATTGTATTAAAAAATAAGGTGATTATTTATATGATCCGGTTTGAGAATTGAATGGAATGGTGATGGCGATGATGCTTGTGTGTATGGCTTTTTTGGTTACAAAAGGAAAATGGAAAAAAAGTAAGCAGTTGAGCGGCAGTATAGTAGCAGCAGGACTAACAAGAGAGTGGCAATGAGAGTGACATTTTGTGGTTAGGAAATAGTATATACAAAGCGAAAAAAAAGTAATAATGATATGCTTATAGACTAAAGAGGAAAAAGCAGAAAAGGAACAAAAAGTGAAAGTTATTTTTCTGGGAGAGTTGGAGAGAAAATGTGTGGGGAAAGCAAGTGTTAAAAAAATGTTAAAAGTAGAGAAGAGAAAGAGAGGGAGCGGTTGTAGATCTGTGGTTTGCGCACCACACACACACACACATACACAAAGGTTCATAAAAAGTTTGCTATAATATTTTGTGTTGTCATCATTCATTAAAAAGGCAGCGGCAAAGTAAGCAAACACGCCTGAAGCTGTAATAAGAATAATAATATTGTAGTGTAGGTAGTCTGCATAGCTATGCAATGTATAGAAAAGTTGGACGGATGAACGGACGGTTTTTGAAGCGGAAAGAAATATATAATATGGGAAAAGCAGTAATAAACACGTAAATGTTCGGCTGTCCCCTTTTGTTTGGATGATGATGATGATGATGATCGTCATCATGATACTTTGCTTGGTTTGCGAGTATTTTCAACTCAACAGGACGGCAGCAGCAGCTGAATAAAATATTGAGTTTGTGTTTCTTCATTCATCCAGAGTCAATGAGTTTTGTATACTTAATATAATATGGCTACAGAAGTGACTGAGTGAGTGTACTTATAATGCTCATTTTATTTACAGTTTTGAGGTTTCAGGTGAATGCTTTTGTTAAAGTGTGTGTACCGCAATAGGGAAAAGTTAAAAGGCTTTATTCTCTAAAAACAAAACACGACAGCACATCAGCTATAAAACATTTTGAAACGTTATAAGCTTTTACTTAGCCAGCTTGCCTGCCTGCCGTATTTTGTTTTTTTTTGTCGCCTAAACCGTTTCTGGGTAATGGGATACCTGCATGTTATCCTTAAAAGCCGTCGCTTGTTCTCGAAATATGAGATGTGTACACTAAAATGGGTTTGAGTAGCAGTAAGTGAGTAAATATGAAGTAGTGGCTTTTTACTTGCTTAAAAACAAAGCAGTGTTTCATTTCTCTTTGTTTTGACGAGACAGGCAGGAGCATTTGACATTTAAAGTTAAATAAATAATATGTAGTGTAGTATAAAAAAAAATCCAAAGTAACAACAGCGTAGAAATTCTGGAAAAAAATGGAATATGTGTACGTACCTCACACAGTAGAAGCTCAACCTTGTAGTAAGCTGTTTTCTATCCATTTGCTGCTTCCTGTACTACTTGTCAAGTAAGCAGCACAAAAACCACAGCTTTTACATGCCAGACAAGGAAATACTTTACAATAATAAGCATTTATTCTTGTTATCTGAAAACAAGCACGGAAAATATTCTAGTGAAAATGAACAAGAAAATACCGGAAGAGAATGATGTTTCACCACAATAACAACAACAACAATAACGGTAGTAGTATCTCCTACTTAAAGTAGTCTCATATTATTATTATTATGCCTTATCTATCCATTTGCTTTTTTTCTTTTTCCTCCATTTTCTACAAGAACTTTCCTCCAGTCATGCAGCCAAACAAGAGAACAATGTTATCAGGAGCTGGCATGCATTGAATGCATACACGTACGTATAGATATATAGAGACAGACCGGGAGTTTTTGAAAAGAGAAAAAAATGCTCCAATGTATAGCTAGAAGGAATGCTGTGATAATGATGATGATGGTACTAGTAGCAGCAGTAGTGGTGGTGGTGGTGATGGAGAGTATGAGAGCAGCCATGCTGCTGGTATCATTTTCCACGTATCTTTCACCCTTTTTCTCTCTTTTTTTTCCTCTTAAAATACCTGACAGCCTTTCAAAAAAAAGAGAAAATGACAGGAAAAGAAGGAATTTCACTCCTCATTCATTTATCATATAAAAAAGAGAAAGAAGTGAGTGTAGCTTATAATAAGTTGTTTAGCTGTATGTCAGAATAAAAAGAGAAGGAAAAGAAAGGGACGTTACGTTTTAAAGGAAAAAAAGTGGCAGCAGCAGCAGCAGTGGCTACCAACCACCACTCTACTACCTCATTCCCTAAAGCAGTTTTTATACAGACATCATCATCATTCCTTTCATTTTTACTCTTCTCTGCTTTTCTGCATCTATAATCAGTTTACAGAGAGTAAGTACAGTGCATGTTGTTGAAGTTATAGTATGAGAGCAAGTTGAAGTTACTACAACTACTGCTACCACCACCACCACCATTACTGTTACACTTACTTCTCTACAGAAACGCTATAAAAATTTGTACAGAGGAGGAGCATACGTTTCTATTTTTTTGCAGAAAGGCAGCGAGAAACAGAGTAAAAATATGCTTGCTTTTCTTTTCCTTGCGGACTCTGTTTTTGAGAAACGTACATCTGTTCTTTTTTTTTCTCTGCCTGTTTCTTTGGCTATGAGCAAGCAGGCAAAAGGGATTCAGCATTGCATGCTCTTGGTTTTTGTGTGGTGTGGTGGAGAAAGAGAGAGAGAGAGAGAGGAATTTCTCTCTCGCTGGATTTTTGCTGTCTTTCTCCAGGGACCCTCTCTCTTCTCTCCTTTTCTTTCTCCATTGAAAAGAGAGAACGAGGGAAAGATGAAAGAGAAAAGGAGGGCACAAAAACTCTAGGCATTACAACAACGGCAACGGTGGCAGAGTGATGGTGATGATCATGATTATGATGACGATGAACATGGCAAAATGTTCAGAGAAGAAAGAGAAGTATAAAGAGAGTAAGAAAGAAAAAAGTGGGGAAACGGTTGGCAATGTTCACTTGAAGTTTTCACCAGGCAAAAAGAAGAAGTAGTAATAGTAATAGTAGTAGTGAAAGCAAAGATGAGAAGGGAAGGGCAAAAAATACGGTAAAAGTTTCATGCTCCAGTCCAGTAGTAGTAGTATGGAGAAATTGTGTGAGTATATTTAATATATATTTTACTATGTATATAGTTTTGCAAAGTACCTAACATACATTATTATGATCATGATGGTTCATGATATTATTAGAATGGTAGAAAATCTTCAAAGGGCACAAGTAGCATCAAAACCATCCACTGTAAGCAACTAAGTAGTCAGTAGTATCTCTGTGTATTAGTAAACTGAAGTTGTAGTAGCTGGCCAGTTTTTCTCTCGTATTCTCCAAAGACCGTGAGAAAGGACGAAGAAGAGAAGTAGAAGTGTTTATGCTAGTTTGCTACTACAGAGTTGAAAAGATGAACAGGATAAAAGCGTTTTAGGTATTAAGTATGCTTTATTGTATACATATATATCAGTGGAGTAATTGTACACGGTATAGTGCAAAGTTGCTAAGCTAGGAAAAACACACTTGACAGATATTAGTACTTCGTTTGATAAGTTATTTTAGATTTTTTAGAAAAAAAAACCAAACAATTAGGGGTAACTTGCGATGAGTTTTTGTGAGGAACATTATTGCGGATTTTGTTATTACCAATATTTTTTGAGAATATGTATTGATACTATATTTTATGAAGCCTTTAAAGTCGCCACTTTATTCCATGTAAGTACTGAGAATAGTAAACTTTATCATAGTCCCCCGTCGAAACTTTTTTGGGAAAAGTAAGTTTTCACTAGACTCCAAGCAACGGAAAGCTGACCAGCTTTTAGTATTTTAAAAGAAAGCTTAAAGCATACATCTACATTTTTACATGGTACTTTACTTATATTTTAAGTTTTTTCCAAACCAGCAATAATATTTCTAGTAGACTAGTAGAAGGTTGAAAATGTTACAAAATCTCATGTGAGGTAAGTAAGTAGTGAATAGTTTCATGTCGAGATAATGTAAAATTTGTGTTTTTCGCAGCTAGTATTCGTTGAACTAGCTTTAATTTTTTTTACATTCTGCTCACTTCTATCTCACATCTCTAAACTCTTCCTACTAACTACTTGCTCAAATATTCTTGCCATATTTGCAATGATCCACTTTTTTTGCCCGACTACAAATTGTTTGATATGAGCCTTTAAAACTTTTTGTCTAACGTAACAATGTTTTAGGAGTGGTTTCGAATAATTCAATTTAATTTAAAAATCCTGCTACCTTCAGATAACATTTGCAAACATTTAAATGCTAAAAGGATGGTTTGTTATTGTTAATTTTTTTGGGTTTGAGCATTTTTAACTAGTGCTTAGAATTCAAGCAAAATAATTTTATAATAGCACACACCTAAAGAAACACTTGACGAGACTTGTCCAAAATTTTCTGTTTGTGTACATGTATTTGTCCTGTCTGCCTCACTCTTTTTCGTCCTTCCACTCTCATTTCCATAAATAAATGGAGCCCTTTTTTACACACACACACACACAAGCAAAGTGAGAAGAAGCAGTTAGCAAGGCAGGCATAGTGTTTTTAAGCTGCTGAATATATTATGTTTTGGTGATCATCATCAGAGGTCCCAAAAACTAGGCACTCTTATGCCTTTCCCTTTGTTCCCCCAAAATCATATTATTTTGTATATAAATTTGTCCTTTCAAACAAGCACTTCTACATGTATACTTATTATACAGGGGTTTAGCTATGTGAAAAAAAAACGTTTTTTTTACGTTTTTCTTTCCGCTCTGTGTATGTATGTATATTCATCTCCATGGGTGAAGATTGTTTGAGCAAAGAGAGGTAATTTAGAGCCCATTAACCTCAATTCCTTGGTGGAGGACACTTGATGACACTTGCAGACTTGGGTGATAGATAAGTAAGTACGCTGTGTAGATGAGAGGCTTGTTTGACTAGGAAATAGAATAAGGGGAAGAATAAGAAGGAGAGAGAGAGAGGGGAAGTATAAGTTTGGCCGAAAAGAGAGATTTTCTTTGCATTCATTATGAAAAACAGCTTGTATAGGGAATAAAGGAGTTGTACATGCGGAAGGAGGGAGAGAACCGAGAAAGGCAAATAGGATCCACTTGTGATGATCCTTAAAATCATCTCATCATCATTGCTGCTGCTGCTGTGGTGGTGGTGGTGTCGTGCAGACAGCAGTACTAGTAGAAGCAGGCGATGATGCACAAGTAACACGTAACGCAGAATGGAATGGAAGGAATGAATACGTGACAATGAATGCATGATGATGATGATGATGCCTTTGGTATTGCTGTTCTCCTACTCTTTGAATATTTTGTGCATATATTTTTTTACAAGTGGGAAAAAATGTGCATATGCTCAGATGAAGCTTTAAGTGCAAAAAATGGCATTTTTAAGAAGGTGGTGGATGAGAAATGATTGAGTGGTTTGGTTATTGTCACATATTTCTTGTCAATGCTGTGTATTTTTTTCATAAGTGTCATGTCATCAAAAAAGAGGGTAAAAAATATTATCACCGTAGTAAGTAGCAGTAAAATATGGTTTGGTAAAGTGATGATTAGCTTATCCTATGTCATCATCATCCTTGTCATAATATTAAGTGAGAAATTTGACAGAATAATGGATTTTTGTACGAAATTTTCATCATGTAGGTATTTCCAAAACATGCTCAATGTCCCAAACTCATTTTATCCTTGAATGAGCCTTAATTAGAAAAAAAACGTTAATGGATGAGCGTACAAAGTGTGTGGGTGTGATGATGAGTGTAATAAATTGATATTCATTATTTTTTTATAGGTTGGTGTTCCGAAGACGAAGAGAGACTGGTTCGTGACCTTTTTCGAGGCTACAACAAACTGATACGACCTGTCCAGAACATGACAACCAAAGTGAACGTCAAGTTTGGCCTTGCCTTCATTCAGCTCATCAACGTTGTAAGTGGGAATGACAAAGTTGAATATAAAAATTGAAATCATGATTTGACAATTGATTGCCCATATCAACTAACTGTTTATAAGTACCCATCTTTTTCAATTTAAAAAAAATATGTGTAGCTGCGGTAGTAAAAAAATGATGAAACTACTTGATCCAAGTTTAATGAAAAGATTTGGAAGAATTGTTATTTTTTTAAATCAATTAAACAGCTCGGGAGGAGAAATAATTGGATCACTTTTAATGATGCTGAAAAACAACTTTTTTTTCGTGAAACGAGCGTTTAATCATTTAAAAATTTTAGCATGAAATGCTATCTGGCATGACGACTGCTAAGTAGTTCTATTAGCAATAGAGTACTCCTTCTTTTCCGTGAGAGCGATACATTGAGCCAAGAAAAAAAAGTTATTCTGCGATAAGAGCAGTTAGTACTCTTGGTAATCATTACAATCTCATAATAATATGTATATAATATGGTGAGATGGATAGATGGAGAAAGAAAAAAAAGAGGAATAAAACTGGCAAAAGAATTCCTTTCCAGGAAAATAAAATAAAACTTTTCTCCGTATTGCTACACATGTTCATGGAAATAAACTTTGTATAAACATTTTGGTACTTCCCTTTCTATATTACAGATGTAGTTTAATAATATGTGGTGAAAGCGGGCTAAGGAGAAAAACTTGTAGCGAGAGAGAGAGAGAGAGAGAAAGCAGTGGTGAAAGTAGTTTGAGATTGCATTATGTGAAGATTCCGGAATAATGATAGCAGAAAACAGATCGATTGACATTTCATTTAACTTTCCTTCTACTTATCAATGTAAAAAGCATTACGAAGAGATGTAGAATCAAGGAAAAAAACTTTGTAGGAAAAGAAAGCTTTTATCGAAAAAAACGGAAAAATAGCGTGTAACTCAGAAAGAAATATATTGTGTGTGCATGTGCTCTCTTGCGAAAACGGATTAATATTTCTTCATTAAAAGAAACAAGAAAACGTGTAGAGTTTGACTGCTGTAAAGACTGATGCCACTACCACCACCACCACTACCATCATCATCGTCGCTACCGAATCTCTCTCTCTCTCTCCCATTCTACTTCTGCTAGTTAAACTTTTATCACATCACGTAATAAATAATTACTTTCTTTTTAACTTTCACTCACTTTCTCTTTTTTTTCTCTCTCTTTCTCTAGAACGAGAAGAATCAGATCATGAAGTCGAACGTCTGGCTTCGATTGGTAAGTCCTTGCTCTGTTTTTTCACTTTCAAAAAAAAGAAAATATTTATTTTTTCCCTTCTACACTTCTAGTACCATAGTAGACTTACTTTCTCTCCTTAACAAACAGCTTCATCATCCTCAACATCGTCATCATCAAAACTTTTCTCTGCTTTCTCCTGATAATAAATAAATAATGTAAGCAAGCAAAAGCAGTATTTGAAGAAAAGGACGGACGACTGAGTGAGTGAAAGAAAGGAAAAACAAAAAAGAAAAAAGAGTTGAAAGGATATTTGCGTTATACACTTAACAATATGTATACAAGCGTACTTCCCCTTTTCCTTTAGCTTCTAAATTTTCTCTTTTTTTTGATGTGGTGATTTGATCTACATATGTCAATGATAATGTATATATATAAGTACACGTGTATGTTATAAATTTGTATTGAACACAAAGATTGAGTTACATTGCACTGCAACGTTATATTATGAATGAGGTACTTCTTCTTCTTCTTGTTCTCTCCACTTTCTCTTCTCTCTCTCTTGACAATCTTATTATTTCCCTTCATTACTTGTGTGTCTGCTTCACTGTACTTTATTTTCTGTTTTTTTATTTCAATAGAACAAGAAGAGGATTCTCTGTTCCTTTCCCTCTTCTGATGCTTTCCTTTTCTTTTCACTTTTTCTTTGTCCCATTAAAAGAACAAGTGCTTCCTTTCTCTGTCCTCGTCCTTCCTTCCTTGTACTCATCCTTTTGTACGTACATATTTTCTGCTTTATCTCTAGCTCTCCTGTTTCTACTTCCCTTCCGACCTGTTTTGTTTGTTTTTTTCACCCCTTTTAATATACATCACAGCTTGCTCATTCATTCGTTCAGACAAAAAATGCCAAGGAGAGAAATAAAGATGTGTAGTATTTGCCTACTGATGCGGAAATGTCACTGATTGGCATTACCGACAACAAAGTCATGTTTTTTTCCTCTGCTTTACTAAATCAAACGTGTCCCGTTCATATCCTGAATATATTTTTCTGTGTCTATTGAAACAATACTCTTTTTGAAACAAAAACATATATCTACCTATGGCTTGGAGCAAAAGAAGGTATTTTTTCTAAATAAATATCCCATGTACATTTTTTTCAAATAAAAAATTTGCTCAGAGGACAAAGGTTAAATGAGGATGATAACAAAACAGTAACATTTTTTTCCCAGGGAGTTTATAAATACAAGAAAGGCAAGCTAAATACCACAAGCCTTTTTTCGGTGTCCCTCAAACACTTTTTTTTCGTTTGATGTTTTTTTTTCGGAAGAATTTTCATCCCAGGTTGGAATTTTGCCAGTAACATTTTTATAAATGTACTCTGTACGTCCCAAACATCTTTTCTTTGATGCTGTAATAACGCATCTATGTATCTATATATATCCCTTTTTATATGTTTCCATCTTTTTTAAGAATCTTGTATCACTTCTACCAGATATTACACTATAATCTTCATTCATCCCGATTTTCTATGGCTGTGTAACCGTATTATCCTGTTTTCCACTAGACAAAAAAAAGCTGAGTAAAACTGCTACTTCTGTGCTGGTGCTGCTAGAAAGCAAGCCCTTTCCAATGAATTCTTTCTCTTCTTCATCGTCTTCTTCTTCTCTTTGTCTACTACAGCCAACCGACACGAAAAGCGAAGGAAAAAGGGAACGAAGGGATTCTATAAGTGTGATACATTCAAAATATATGTGGAGAAAACGTGTGTGTGCTATAATAGCACTAACAGTACATACAATAATAATAAAAGAAAAGTACTGGTGGAAGAAGTAGTGGAACACTACACAGCGACCACTACTACTTTCTACTTTGCTTTTCTATTGATTTTGGCGCTGTTCCCAAAAAAAGGCCAAGTGAAAGGCCCAATTCTCTCTCTCTCACTCACTTTCTGGTCCCCTTTATACCAAAATGGAAAGAATGGTGGAGCTAGTGAAAGTGTCTAGAAGCGAAAAGGGAAGGGAGGAGGAGGAGGAAGAAGAAGAAGATAAAGCAAACTTTGTATTCAACTTTCGCCTTGTTTGCTCTAAAATCGAAATAAAGCTCACTTTTGAATCTTGGCTTTTTAGATACAAAAGGGGAAATATTATACAGATTCACAGAGTGCAGACAGGTTTTCAAAGATGGGACAGTTTTAGGGGCAAACTGTCATTGGAGAAAACAGAGAAAGTTTCCCTTTTTTATACGAGGATATATTTGATGAAGGATGTATTGTATATAAATAAGTAGACATGAAAAATATTCTGGAGAGTTATTTTGTAATTTTATAACAATGAGAAGATATATATTCATGAATTATTTATTTTTTTATCGCGTTTAGGTCTGGACAGACTATCAGCTGCGTTGGGACGAAGCAGATTATGGGGGTATTGGTGTACTCCGACTACCCCCAGACAAAGTTTGGAAGCCTGATATAGTCCTTTTCAATAAGTAAGTACTGTGACGCATTTTTTTGAAAAACTTTAGTGCTTGTTTAATGCAACTTTAATGTAAGCTCCAAAATTAATCTACGTTGTATTTTTTTCTTAAAACAAAAAACAGTGCTGATGGCAATTATGAAGTGAGATACAAATCAAACGTTTTGATATATCCAAACGGTGAAATACTTTGGGTACCACCTGCAATTTACCAGGTAATGATTTCAATGCTGTTTACACAGTGTATGGGTGAACTGAACGATAACAAAGCGTGGCTGGAAGTTTGTTTCAAAGTTCAAGTGCCATCACCAAAATTAAAAGAAAAAAAAAGTCAATGAAAATTGAGTAAAAAGAGAGCAAAGTAATTACTAGAAAGCAGGTGGACGCTAGGTATACCAAATTTGGTATAAAAAGTTTAGACGTTTGAACTTTTACCGCTCATTAAAAATAGAATGCCGCAGTTGACCACTATTGGCTATACGTGCATACATATACTAGTGTATCTTGGTATCAAGTAAGCATTCAATACGATATTGGTGTTGTTATTATGATTTACAACCTATACAAGTATTGAAAGATTGCGTGTTTGTTTTAATTAAATCTTTCATGTTTCGTGAGAACCTTGTTCTCTAAAACTCTCAGAAAAGAAACACGATGATCATTACAGCAGATATGAATAATGCCTATACTAAGTATCCCATTCGTCCTTGAAGCCAACTGAATTTCTTAAAAATGTAAGCATAGTACCTATGCAAAGGGGAGAATAACAGTCAATGAAGAAAAACGAAAACACGAGCATGAGTGCCCAAAAAATTATTACGAAACTCACGGTGGAAAATTGATTTGAAAGGAAAAACGCAAACGTTATTAGGAGAAACAAAGCATAGCTTTAAGTATTTAAGTATTATTTGCGGTCAAAGCCAGGTTTGATACCGAAAATTGTACGGAAAAGTGTAGAAGACGCAGAATAGGGAATTTTTGATTCATATTGGAGTGTATAGGTATAGTCCTAAAACTTGAGTACGACACGTTATGTGAGTCATCATGAGTGTTTTGCTTACTCTTTCCATGAGGTTATTTAAATAACAGAAGAACTCGATACAAATTAGTAGAAAGTGGAGACTAGTGCATCCCTAAAGTATGTAGTTGGGCTGAAGAGTATCATATTTGAGTGATTTGCACACTTACTCCCTCCCACGCAAAGAATACTACTGATGTAGTGTATCGTAAGGAGAAACAAAGGAATAAGTTTATTTAATGAAGCATATTATTTTACACCACATCCCACCCTCGCTCGTCATCATCGTCATCACCATCATCAACCACGAAAATCGACCCGTTTGTTTTATGTCAAAAACACTGCGAGAACATCAACTGTGTGCTACTTGATGAGCCTAGAACAAAAATAGATTTATGTACTTTACTTTTGTAGTTAAATATACATCTAGTTTTCTATTGTCATAAAAGGATAGAGTATAAAGTTTGTTATAGATTTTGCATTGCTACAACAAATGTTCAAATTATCATTTGCCTTGCCCCATGCAAAACCCTATCGTATATGATATGCAAACGTCTAAACATTTTTAGCAGCATTTCGTTTCCCAAGGATAGAAATCGTAAAATGCCTCTTCAACAGACTGACTGATTGACTGACTTCATGAAATGAAAAGCTTCACTGCTCATTCACTCGCACACATTAGAAGTTTCTTTCTCCCTGTCTAAGCAACACGTAAATACTCAGACAGGGGAAGGCATAGTGTGCTTTGCAGACTTCCGCATTCGCTTTTGCAAATGAATTTTTTTTTATTATGCGCTCAAAGTTTTAGAAATAACCTCAACTTACTCTCTCAGACTCATACAAGATATTTAGACACAACTTGCATGCACTACTCTGAATGAAGTGAGAAAATGGACGGAAGTAAAATTTTGGGAGAGAAAGAGTCTCACTTTACGTCAGCATTATTATTATCATCATTCCATCTTCTTTTACTTTTTTTGTGGTGATGATCATCGTCATCTCTTCACAAACCTCTATGCACTCTAAAGCTACATCTCTCTTCAGAGCAAAAGCTTTCCAAACCAAACGCTAATGTTTCTACCATCATCATCAGCGGGCAAAATTATATTTGCTTTTTTCCATTTACAGTCTCTATACCACAAGAAACATCATCTCGATCATCATCATAACCAAGGCGATTTTACAAATCCATGGATACTTATAATAATAACATCAGAAGGAGAGGTGCGGTCTAAAAGAGACATATTTGTTTTCAAACAAACTTTTTTTTAC
>JAHZMZ010001530.1:0-29163 GCA_027743805.1 Lepidocyrtoides sp. E14 | reverse complement strand
TGTGAATACACAGCTTTTTCAGTTCAGAGAGCAAATTAAGGAAATTTCGGGAACAGCTTGATTGCTTATATAATACGTAAATACGTAACAGGGTTCACTTAGCATTTTAACGCTCTCATCTCATATACTACTACATACTGTGTATAAGCGTCTCTTTTCCGATTTAGATTGAATCTCATTTTGCTGTGAACAATTTTACGGTATATGTCAATAGTCACAATAATCACATCTAGTGCAATAATAGGGGTAGTAATGGGTACGAGAACTTACAAAACCTTGAGTACAATTTGTACAGTGAAAGGGTTTCTCCTAGATCTGAGCTGCAAACAAGTAGTAGAGAAGTTGACGACGACGGTGGTGGTGATAGTGTAGTAGTAGTAGTATAAGAAAAAGAAAAGCTGGGGAAAGTTTAGAGAAGATATAATTCTAACAACTTTGTTGTGTGGAGAAGAAGAGAATGAAATGAAGAGAGGGAGAAAGGAAACATGTGAGTGAACTTAAGAGCAGAAAAGCGGAAAATATTAATGGAGCATGTACAACCGAAAATGCCAGTAACCTTATAGAAGAGTCTCCTCGGGTCCTAAAATTCTGCGCAAAGATGAAGACACATATAGTCATTAGAAGAAATATGGTGGTCATTACCATCATCATTTTATTTGAATTTTTCTGAGTTATGTAAGCAATATTATCATTTAGGTATGTTTGCTTTTCCACACCGAGATAAGGGATTTGTCAAGAAAGAAAAAAAAGAACCGATAGACGATGTAATGCTAATGCTTTTTCTGAAGTAAACACGCTCAGTAAAATGGAAAAAGGATGATGATTGCAAAAGTTGGGTATATAATATGGCACACGGGGTAACAAACAGACAATGGCTTCTTTTGATCGTGGGCGTTACTATATTTTTTCTGACAAAAGAAATGAGAAGGAAAATGAGGAATACACAAATGGCATGATTAATATGAAGTACTTTTATGACGGATTTGCTCAAAACGTTTAGATGAGAATAAGAAGGCGGCTGCAAACTGTTTTTTTCCACTAGAACGTCATTTATTGTTCTTGTTTTTCTGGGTGCAAACAAATGATTTAGAGTTTGTTCCGTTCCGTCATTCTCCTTGGCTCGGTTGCTTTTAGTAAGATAATTTGTAATATGTATGCGATTCAATGATATGAAGTGATATGGCGTACTTGCTTTGCGCTCACTGTAACGCAATATTACCTGAAAGAAATAAACGTACCGATGAGGCATGACCAGATGTTTACATTCCTACAATTTTATAAACTTGCCATTTCCTACAGCGCCAAGTTTGCTCATCGTCATCATCATACAGTCAGTCATGGTCCGTTCAAGAAGGGGAAAAAAATCTACAAGCGTAAATGAAAGGAAAAAAAAAGTTGAGAAAATACTGAAAAGAGAAAAAAATAATCTCCTATAGTCATTCGGCGTCCTTTTTTTTCTTTCCTACTACTGCTTTTGCACAAACTTGTTCATGTGGAAAGACTCAAAGACACGCTCCATATTACTATAATATAACAGAAAAGTCTGTGTACATAACTCCTTCATCTTTTGTAATTTGGAAATGCTGAGTAATACCTATATACTATAAGGATAAGTATCCGCAAGTAATACGATCGAGCACTTTTTTCTCATTTTCCTTTGCTACAAGAAAAATCACTCTCTTTTGGCATAATATTACTTACAACAAGAATATTTTATGAAGAGACCAACATTACTGTCGACTCGGCTACCTACTACTATTGATAGCATTTTATATTATTCCATTTCCCCTCCCCCCTTTTGAGAAAGAAACACAGAAACTATCATCATCGACGACCTACATTGTATAAACGTAGCTATGAAATCCAGTTAAAAGAAATATGACCGTTTCATTTACAAAAGAAAGGATGATATTGATGATGATATTGATAGTTTATATGATATGTTGAGTGCGCAAAGATCACATCTCTTCCGTAGAAATTTCCGTGCTCTTCACTCACTCAACTCAACACAGCCCCTAGCACTAAGCTCTCATTTTTTTTCTGATGCTTGCAAATGCTAGTCTAGTATCATCCTCCTCTTGAATATTATGTATTACTTTTACCACTGTGAATGCATGTTCTTCGTCTTTTCAGAATCATTGCTGATATATATATTTCTGTGCTGTAGGCGGCTGTCACCTTCATACAAACGACTATGGGAGTAATGACGGTAAAGAACAAGGGAAAATGAAAGTCGTTACTCATATAGGTACTACTTCGTAAAAGAGAACAAAGTAAATGTCTGTGGCTTATAACATCACATTTTTATAAAAAATGCATTTCCATATTAGCCTCTACATAATATACCGAGGTAGCAAAACGGTTTTATATTATTTACGTTCGAATGTAAACCCCATGTAACTTTCATTTATATATAACCAGAAGAGCCATTACCATTCGCATTCTTTTCAATTGAAGAAGAAGAACACCACCATCAGTGGAATCAGCAGCAGCTTAATATTTTCCACTCCCGTTTCTGCTCAACTTCAAGCCAATGTTTTTACCCGAAAAGGCGAGCATGTACACTTTACTTTATTGGGAGAAAAAAAAGAAGAAATGACTACTTATGAGCTTATGGAGTATAAACCAACAGAATATGTACAGATGATACGATTTCATCTTCTTTTACATGGACAGATGATCATACTCTGACTGACTTTATGTACGTACTTTTTATACTAAATGGTAATAATAACAATAATAATATACTTGGCAATATAATAGTAATCGGGAGTCGTAATAGTATTATCTCATGAATCCTTGTATATTGTGTTTGTACGCTTTCAGACTGCGAGTGAGAACACATCCACTCTACTTGTGTTGATCTTACCACCAAATATCTGCATATAATAATAATGTAATGCTATGTGCCATTTGCTGTTTGAAAGCTTTTTTTTTCTTTTGTGTTGTGAATGTAATATGATCTATGAGTAACACAACGATACGATGAGTTAGTGTGCTTATTCCTCTCTCCCTCTCACTGTCTCTTCCTCTCCTTCTCGTTTGCTACTACATCATCTACTAAAGAAATAGACAGAGAAATTGCTACAACTACAAGTGGTCCAGCGAAAAACTTCTATCTCGCTCTCTCTCTCTCTCTTTCTTTCTCATAAAGCAGCAAGCAAGCAGCAGAATAAAATAAAAACTTAAGCCACCACTCAGCTCTGGTGAGTTCTGTTTTTCTCTTTTGCAGAGCAGCTCAGCAGCAGCATCCAAACAAGTACGCGTATGTACATACTCACAAAAAAGTTGCAGAAAAGCGAGAGAGATGAAAAAGAGGTAGCAACAAAGGCATCAGCAGCAACAGCAGAAATGTGTGTATATCTCTACATTTTCTCCTTTTCTTACTCATATTGCTTTGTGCATGTCCATCTATATCATTTTCTCCTTTATATGATTACCTCTCTACATGTGCATGCTACATGTAGATATTATGTATCTGCTGCTGTGTTCATGCTCGTCCTAACTTTAAGCAAAATATTACTGTGGACTACACATTGTGGAGGGAGAAATGTACGAGTATGCACACATGATAATGAATATAGAGAGGAAATCTTAAAGTGTATAGTTCGAAGAGAGAGAAAAAATGTATGAATGTGTGCAAAATACCCAAGAATGGTGATATAAAAGTTTAGGGGAATAAGCTTATAGTGGTATAGCAGGGGTAGTAGATGTAAGCAAAAAAAAATAGTCTACGAACCAGAGCTTCTCCGGGAAAAGAGAAGAGATCTACTCATGCCAACAAAAATCGATTCTTTCGACGACCGTCTCTCTCTCTCCCTCTCTCTCTTTTACTTTTTTGTATGGCAAAAATGGTAGAGAAGAGAGTAAGAGATGGAAGACGTTTTAATATGATGATGGTACGTACGTTGTTGGTTCTGCTGCCGCTGCTGCTTCTCCTGCTCAAACTCTGGTGTTACGTTTTCTCTCTCTCTCTCTTGTTCCTTCTATTTCGTCTTCTCTTTTCTTCTCGTTCTTCTATTGCAACTTTGCTGCTCGTGTAAATATGTACTCTCGTTCACTCTCAGCTTGCTCTTCTTACTCGCTGTGTGTGTGCGAGAGAAACTGCTTCTGCTGAGAGAGGAGAGCCGTTAGTAGACCTGGTCGTGAGCTCTACAAGTAAAGTCGGTCGGGTCGACCGTCTCCGTCGTCATTAGGCAACATCATCCCTTTTTTCCCTTGGTGTGCTCTTCTTCTCTTCGTTCCCTTCAAACATCTTTACTACTACTACAACTATTACTACACAACAGCAACTACTACTTCTACTACAACTTTCACTATTTTCAAACAAAAACGGTTACCCAAAAGCTTTTCCCCAAAAAGAAAAGCAGAAGCAGCAGCAGCGTCGAACACAGCGTCCGTCCGTTATCCAACAGCTTATATTCTACCTCCCCGCGCTACAGTAATTACAATACAAAACTGACTTCTTTCTTCATTTTCCTTAAAAAACATAAAGAAGCAGGGAAGGCCATAATAACAAAAATTTAATACTCAAGAAAAAAAGAAGAAGAAAAAAACACATTCTCATATACCTACATAAAAACGGAAGAAAGAATTGCAGGGCAAAAAGTTTTAGTCCTTTCTTTCATTTTCTTAACCATTTTCTTTCTCAGTTTTTTGGTCTTTTTATTCTTCACTTTCTTCATTCCTTTCATACCATTTCCCTAAACTCTATTCTCAATTTATTCATCTCAGGAAGTAATAAAAATAATAATAATACACCCTTATCATCAGAAAAATTCAAGTTTCGCCAACTCACTCAGTACCCATCTTATTATTCTCCTTACCTGACTCTTCTTTTTTTACATTTTCATTCCCCACTCGCTCGTATTCATATGTTACACGCGTGGGATTTTGTTTCGAGTTAAAGAAAAGTATCTCATTCGCCATCACTACCACTACCACCACCACCACCCCACTATAAATTACAAAAATTTTGTACATTGTAATATTTCTTACGACTTGCATACAGCATCATCATCATCGTCACCACTATCCATTTTTCACTCTCTCATTCATTCCCATCAAGATATACACATTTACAATCAAGCACATATACGTACTCTGCATTCTATCTCACCATTTCTCACTCTCTTTCTCTCTCTATCCATCTTTTCTCCATCCTCCTCTGTTCCATGGCTCCATGTCTCGCAACATGATCATCCCAAACATCTTTTGTTTCTATGCTGACCTAGTTTAAACAAAGTACTTCTACATGCCAGCCATTCATACATAATTTACCTGTGAGCAGAAGATAGCAAGAGAAACAAGTGATTAGTGATTTCTCGGTCAATTTCCGGTGGCATTCCCAGCCGGAAAATCTCTATACAAAAAGGAGAAACTGGGAGAAAGCAAGGAGGGAGTATAAGGGAGAAACCTAACGAATACCTAATTACAAAAATAAAAATATAATAAAACAAGAAGAGAGCAAGTTGTTGTTGTTGTTGTTGCTGCTCCTGCTGTTGATGTTTTAATAGTTTATCATAATGAGCCACTGCTGCTCCTTCGACTACCACATTTCTACTACTTGTTATCATTCTTCTTGTTCATATTACTACTGTTGTTGTTCACGTTGTTGTTGTTGTTGTTATGCATTAATCAAAGCAAGAGAAAAGTGCTAATTGTTATATTATCTACTATACATACTACATCTACTGCTATTGCATTGTTGTAGCAGTACATTTTTACTACTACTACAACTGCTCTATCCACGAGCAGATTTATACAATCACATAACAACCACCAGCATCGCCATTGCTTGCTACAGCTGCCAGCGTAGCGTGCAATTTATACATTTTTCAAGTGGAAAGGACGTTTCATAACCTTGTAAAATATAGGTAAGTCAAGAAAGATCTCTGTATTATTTACACACTTCACCCTCTCTACCCGGTTATCTCTCGTTCCGTATAAACACTCTGGCTTTTACCAACAAAAGTTGTTATTACTCCTGGTCTAATAAGCGGAACGATCAAGCATAAATAATGTATTACTTTATACTCTCCTCTCATATCATATTTTTTCATTATCCGTTTTAAACTTTATGCTTATGAAATGACGATAATACTGTAAGTAAGCTGCTACCACTGTCCACTATAGCCAGAAAATGCATGACCAAAATGAGAGATAATCTTTTTATTTTATGGCTTTATCCCCTCTTTTATTCTTCTATAAATGCATCTAGTTGTTTTTTTTTCTCGTGTTCATGATGTATCATCACCATCATCATATTTATCTGTACACGTACACAAGCTTTCTTTTCTTGTTTAGTGACTAGTCACTACTGGTGAGAAGCAAGACAATAAAAAAAGTATGTATGTATAAGTAAAAAAAAGACCATGCAGCAGACTGACAACTAGTCTTTTGTACTCAATTTTCACTGAAACAAATATAACCCATGGGACTTTATTTCTAGTATAAAAGTGTATCAAATTCCTGTACGTCCATGTAAACAATAGATTTCTATATCGGAATGGCTCATTTTATCTGTACCACTTTTCACGGTTGTAAAGTTCTTTGCAAACACCACTAAAATTTCAAGATGAGGATAATATGCTTATGCATACTTTATGCTAAAATCCGATTAGATATTATAGTTGGGCTACACTTTTGGCAGGCTACAATACTACCAAAAAAATGTCATCCATAAAACAAAGCTTATTTATGCCCTTTTCTACACTATTTTTTGCTACGTTGTTTGACAATCGTTGTTTCCTTATGGTAATTTTGCTATGCATATATAGAATCATGAAATATTAAGATTTATGTGTTTGTCTCAAATTATAGGAACTGTTTTCCTCCTCTTTTTGCTTTTTTTTCTTTTGCCGGAAAATTGCCAATGATCTATCACATTCACATAATATATATTAGTCATGTTGTACAGGGTGCGTGCGTAGCTCCTTGATGATCAACATCTATTTCCCTACTGCTAGCATACCCATTATCTCCACAGCCTGCCACACACCTTTTTGAGGGTTATGTACACACACATGCCACACACCATAGTTAATGGCTGCATGCATAGCGTAATAAAAGTGGCAGCAGTCTACTTCGTTTGTTACGTGACTCGTAGAAGAACACTCAACATTGCACGGAGGCATAAGAGTAAATTGGTGTGGCTGTCAAAGAGTATTTCTCAAACTTATTATTATTGTAAGAAGAGCAAAGGGGCAAAAGCTGATTATGTTTTGGCGGAAAAGGAGGATAAAAAAAAGAAATTATAGGAAAATGAAAGAAAGAAGACCCTCTGCCATCATCATCATCATCATCATCCTCTAGCAAAAAAGAAACGAACGATTGGCTGTGTTTTACAAACAACTTGTACATCTATAGGAGTACACAAACTTTTCCAATAAATGCACAGGCAGTAGCAGTAATGATGAAGAATATAATAGTAAAAAAAAGTTAGGAGTGGAAAAAAAAGCATGATGATGATGATGATGGTGGAAATGGAAAAACTGTTCATCGAATTTAATGATATCTTCATTGTTCTTGGTTGCCTACAATATTTGCTGTTTCTTCTCCTTTTTTTCAACTTCAGTTCCTATCATTCTTCTAATCATTTGCTTGATGATGATTATGATTTTTGCAAAGAGAAAAACAACAAAGGGAACAGGACAAAAGGAATGGCATAATAATCTCTTCTATAATTACGCTCGACGTGGGCATATAAAAAGAAAAGCGGATATTCCAAAGAACCAAGAGTATTTTTTTTACCGGGCTTGGTGGGGACAGGTTTTGTGTATACTTACATTATATAGCAAGACAGTTTTGTGCTTGCCTAAGCAAAAACGGTTTGGGGCAGGGAACAGCGAAAAATGAGAAGTCATCATCGTTGTCGTCGTCATTCAGTAGGGAAAAAAATAAGAAGCATTAAACGCCCTTGTTGGCCAACTAAAGTCGTCAGTAGACAACAAAAATAAAATTTATTTATAGGTTTACGTACCTATGATTATTGTGCCGAGTATGTACGTTCTATGATATTTTGGCACATATAAATGTATGGGTACACAATACGTGCATGATAGAGGATTAGGAAAAGCAGACAAGGAAAAGAGATAGGATGCCTTTCTCTTTCTTACTCTTTTTTTTTTTTCTGCCGCTTCACATATGCTGCTGTGTTACAAACATGTGGTGTACGCACAACAACAGTGACGACGACGACGAAGACCACGACTACTACTACACGATGGCTTTTTTTTGCACAAAAACTAAAGGTAGTAGTAGTAGTAAGGTTTTAGTAGTAGGAGTAGAAAAGTGATAGCAGGTCAGAAAAGCATATTATTATACATTTAGCAATGGCAAAACCATATTATTGTTGATATTGTGAATGTATGTATGTATGTATGAACGAATAGTTGTAGGAAAGAAAGCAAAAAGAGAGAAATTAGCTTTGCATTTCGCTGAGTTGTCTGTGAAACCCGTTTCCTTTCCTTTTTCACTCTAGTCGCTCGTGCCTGACTGCTCCATCCAGAGCGTAGTAGCATTTTCCTCCGCTCTTTTCTTGTCGCTCTCTAATATTTTCATCTAATGAGCCACTGTCTCCGTTAGTGTTTAACATGGTTCCAATCTGGTTGGCTAAGTACATTTTTTATAGTGCTTTCTCTCTCTCTCTCACTCTCATCCTCTCTTTTGTCTGATACCACTGTAAAAGCGTGCAAAGAGATAGAGCATGTAAAAAGTTGAGAAAGTCTATGAGAGTGATATCGTATGTAGCGATGATACAAGAGAAGAATAAGAAGAGAAAGCTCAGAACACTGTAATCTTTTTTCACTCTTCTTCGTGACTGACTAGCCATAATAATAAGAGCATCATTATCATCCATGTCTTTGTCATCGTATTCGTATGAGTGAATTGAATGAGTGTAGTAAGTGCCTAATACCACACACACACCACCATCACCAACACTGGACGAACATACAGCACTACATGCTGCGTACATATTGACGCTGGCGGTGGGGATTCATTTATATCTATTTCTCAGAGAAAAAAAGGTGTTATCATCAACATTATGAAGCAAAAGACGAGAAGTAACAATAAGAATAATAGCAGCAGTAGCAACGGTGCCACTACTGCTGGTAGTGGCAGCGGCGGTGGTAATGGTAAAAGAAAGAAAGCTAAAAAGAGAAAGTTTTTGGATGAAGAGCAGCAGCAGCAGCAGATACGACGACAAACAACAGAAATAACGGTGATGGCAGTAAGAGAAGCTGCTCCTGGCTCAGCTTCAGCCTCCGCTTCTGCTGCTGTTGTTACCACTGCTTCCGAGTGCGACTCAATCAATAAAATCACATTCTTTAGCCGCCTCAGTGAAAGCATTTTGGATGAGAAGGGAAACGTTTCTGTTGTTACATGTACTATTTTACTACTACTACTACTACTCACACATACAAACACTTCTATACAAATATGTCCATTTTATTTTGATATCCGATCATATCATATCTATAAAAATGTAAACTTTTATATGGCATGTCATGTCATGCAGTTATATTCGATGCCTTTTTATTTGCCACTCACACTCCAAACATTTATGCCCACATTTTTTTTCGCCGATCACATATATAGGCACCTCTCCACCTGCACCTATTTGTAGTGGAGGATGTAGTAGTGTATATTGTGCACTGTAAAGGAGATCATCAACGTGCTTTTGTATGTTTTCCTTTTATTGTACTTACATTCATTCAACGCACTCATAATATAAAAAGATATGGTTATGATACACGAGGATATGCATCTACTACTACTACTATACAACAGGAAAGTGGGGGAGAAAGCACTTTGTCCATTTTTCTTTATGGCTCTATTCCAGTTCTTCTTTAGTACACTCTTTTTTCAATTTTTATGTAGTTCTTCTAGCACTCTCCTCACTTTCATAGTAATATTTTTGTGACGCCTTTTAGCCAAGTTATAATAATAACATGATTCTTATAAAATATATGTATTTATTTTTCTTTCAGCTCCGCATGTGGTTTGGTTTCTCGTGAGTGGTAAAGGTAACCACTCAGATCACAAGATGGTTGTGATTCAGCAAGATGACCTTCCAGAGTCCGCTGATGAGGAACATTGTATCCCAATTCCGATCCAGACATTTCTCTGGAGGCAGACATGTCCCTTCATCAGGCCTCGGTTGGGAAAATTGCATGAAGCCACTTGTGTGGTATGATCCTCTTGTTTGTCATTTTTCTTCCATTAATGAGTTTTATTATCACAGGTCATCATCATCTTCTTTTTGGCATGATGTATGAAATAACTGATATTAATCTTACAGGAAAACATGATAAATCATTGTACAATGACAGAATTATATGCTAGCTTACTTTGTGACCAGCCATCTACATTCAACTTGTAACTACATATAATTCCAATTTCTCGCTTGCAGTTACATTATGATCCCAGACAGTGTGCAAAATATACTCACTTGTAACGAAAAAAAAAAAAAACTTTCTCATGAGAATCGAGCTAAATTATTTTTAGAAATGAAGCGTATTTCACGAAAAAAAAAATATATATATTCTTGCATTTCTCCAAATTCACAATATTTATAATATCCTATTTATATGCTAACCAACTAAAAAGTTTAAAAATGTATTATTTGTCTATTTCATGATTGCTCTGCTTCTTCTCTCTACATGCATATAGTTTTGTCAGTCGCCAGCAACTCATCATGTAAGAGTCGACACGTAAACAACTATTTTTCGAATGCCAACAAAATTATTTGTGATAATGACAAGATAAAAATGTTGTGCACTAGACTGTATTTTGTTTTTCACTTTGCTCTAATTATGTCACAATTTTTTTTGCACCACACCTGATTTTTTCGTCTTTTGCAAATATTTTTAGACATGCTTGACTCTGTCTGTACAGCATAAATTTTTTATCTTCTTTTTACGGAACTTTTCATTTTTCCCCCTGTTTCTGTTTTTGTACAATTATGATCTGTGATAGCGTAAAACAAAAAAAAACTATTCCCTGAGCCGGTTGTTGTATTACCCACAAGCAGTTTACTTGCACATCAACCAACGACAAAAAAAACTGTGTCGTGTATTGTTTTTATGTGTCTCTTGTGTGTCCTACTATTCTCATTCATTCTCACTGGAGAAACGTGCCTGCCTGCTCGTCTCTGTCAATTGTATTCTGATTAATTAACCATAAACTAACGGGTTACAGCTTTATATGTATACTATAATATGCCATGCAACATTTGGATGCTTTTTTGCAAAAAGTTGCTCGTTGCTCCTGTGGTGGTGATATTGATAGCAGTAAACTGGAATTTAAAACGTTATATACCTATACTATGTACATATAGCTGCTTCCGTCATACCACTTTTTTTTTGAAGAAAGCATGAATTCCTCTGCATATTATACAAATAGAAAAGTTTCCAAGTGTTGCCCTTTTCAATATGATGGGGAATTACTGACATTATCTCATTTTAATTTAATTATTAGCTGCTATATCGTTTAGTACCATGCAACTACACCACCACCACCATGCTGTGCAAAGACAATAAGTATCTATCTTAATTCATGGATGGAATGGTGACATGTCCAAATTGACGGTTTTGCATGCTTTAATATGCACTTAGATAGATATGCAATATGAAACATGGATGGTCGTCGTAGCTACTTAGGTACATGCATTTGCAGATAGCTATGATGTGTGGACATGCATATATATATTTTTATGTAGCATGGTCAATTCAATTAACCAGTAAAATATTAAAAAGTGCTCCGTTTTTTGTCCTTCGCTCTCTTTTTTAATCTAAAATATAATAATATTGCTTCTTGCATGTCATCCGATTTTGTATTTTGCTTGGGTTTGGAAAATTTTTTGGAATAGACAAAATATTTTCAACGAGACAAAAATCTTATTGAACCTTTATATTATTTTTGCATAGCTTTGTTCCGCCTACTGATACGATATTTTTCCGGGCGAAGTAAACCAACTTTGTAAAAAATACCGTTACCACCGGTTCTACCTAAACATTTTTGAAACAAGGCAGTGTAAATATATTTTTGTAAACACTTACACATACCGCAAAAAAAATACACTACGTTTCAGGTACAAAGTGGTGGTACTGGTGTATATTACTGTTTCCAGTAATACTATTATCACGTGTTACACATTTTCATGTAGACTAGTTTTAATAATTATTATATTATTTCCATTATTATAATGATGATGAATGCATTGTCTCATGTAGCCGAGGAAGTTGAATTTTTGCCAAACCCGCGCGTACTTGAAAGCACTGAAATGATACTTTTTTGAAAAACCGATACGATTTTTTTATATCTGAGTTTAGGTTGTAATACTGGAGTAGAAAAGTAGACCAGTCTGTTAATTTTTTTTAGAAAATTAATGATAAATAATAGTGCAGCAAATTTTGGGGATTTTCTAGTAGAGTGTTCGTCTTCCTTATTAGCAAATTTACTAACGTATATTGTGCGGCATTTTCTCCGTGGAGCCTTATTTTTATGCGTTTTCGATGGTGGTGAATCTCTATATTTTCTAAATAGTCTTCTCTTTCTTCATATTCATTAAAGCAACCTGTCCCATAAATGTGTTTCTTTCATAGAAGAATATAATAAATCCCCTACACAAATTCGTTTTCTCTTTCTCCTGTTGCCCCACTTTCATTGTCGAGTTGTCTAGCTCCGTGTTTTTATATACACAATGTTCATTTATGACCAACCCATACCAAATATTGTACTCGTGTGTTGTGAAATTATGATAGTTTATATACTATTCCCTGTTTCTCTTGTGATTTCCTGTGGAAATTTAAAAGTGTTCCGACTCATTTATACTTGGTGCTGTTTTAACTTCCTCTGGCTTATACTCTGTGAAATATTAATATTTGTATGAAACTGTCGGTCTATTTATGAGCTCTAAAATAGACTAATGTTCTGTTTTGGGTTTGTTTTCTATCATGTTTTATTGCTTTCGTAACATGCTACTTCGTCGTCGACATTGGGAAATATATAGGAAATAAGGGAGGCTTGCAAGGTAAAAAAAAATTCTAATCAAATTCACTTAAAATATATAGCAAAGTAGATCAATAGTTACTAATTTTTTCATAACATCCACATCGTGTATGTGTATCCAATCCATATTCGCTCAGTATTATCTTGTGGTCCAAGAATGGATGGTAGTTTCTTAGACGTCAGAAATTTCAAGCTGGGGCAAAGAAAAACAGTTAAATTACCTCCAATAAATTCCCTTTGTTATTGCATGAAGAAAAGTAGGAAAGGTAGATTTTTAGCTCAGACCATTATACCAGTTTCTTCATAAAAGTGTAAAATCACATGTCCATTGAATGTTATGTAGTCTTTGGAGAAAGTTCTGGTTCAAAACATCCAATTTGGACTTTCACCAAGTCTTACTGAGGCCATCCGAGCCATTCCAAGATGGCGAATGATTCAAACTGCTTTCCCACATGTGATGCATTGCACCTCTCAGCTTTTAATGAATCGGTACAGCATACATGATAAGCTACACGTTATAAGAAGACATGATGTTACACTTGATTGCAAAATTGGATTTGATGAGAGGATTGTACATAAAAGAGGTGACGAGAGTATGAAATGTCTATTCATATAGAAAGTTGAGTGGGATACAAGGTGGATTGGGGGCGGCTGAAACCAAGTTGTTATACACCTTACACTGGATACTCATTGATTCAGCAGAGGAGTGTGCAGACGCTGAATTTGAAAAGGGACGTTTGGCAGTCAGTCCATTTCATTACTTATTTCCAATTTCTGCTGTTACGGTAAATTTAAAGTGTGCAAAGCATAGTGTAGAATTTATTTTTAATGATGTCCTTTCAACTGATGCAGATGATGATGTTTGCATGCATATATATATTTTTTTCTTTTACAGTTGTTTGTCTATTTGTTTGCACCTTTATGTCAGCAACTTAGGCCGACAGATTTTAATAATTTTCGCTTAGAAAATGGCTTTCGGATCTGGCCATCCATGTGGTCGCACAAGTCTCCAGATCCAACCTGTTTTGTTTGCCCAGTTAAGCCTAAACAGGCTTTGGATCCTTACTTTGTTCGAAAATCAAAAAAGGATCCTTTCGGTGATGTCTTCACAGGTACTGTTACTACCACCACAGTCATCATAATAAATTAAATACCATGTACCAATGTGCTTATTCTCGGATCATAAATTTTAAAAGCAAAAAAAAAACGCAGCGGAAATGTAGAAACTTGCAAAAAAATTATAGTGAAATGTGTAATGATTTGCAATAATATTGTGTTTACACAGAGGCTGATAGCAAAGGAAACCGGACTGATATAGATGATATTGTTCTTCCCGGTGGAGAAAAAATTGCAACTCCACCACCAACTCCAGAGCATGCAAAACCTGAGTATAGTAGAAATCTCGTGTTGGAAGATGAGGTTATAAAAACTTACGACTTTCTTAAATTATTTGTTCCTTTTTCCTCTTTAAGCACAATAGCATACATTTATACGAGGCAGGCTTTTCCCTTTAGCACCAATATAATTTACAACTCTCTGTGCATACATGAGCACATGCAGTAACCATCACCGTAAATAACAAGCAATAGAAAGAAGAAAAGCCCATCTCCCTTATTTTTTCCTCCAATATATTTCTTCTTTCCTCTTTCTCACTCTGTTTTTATTTTTATTTTATATTTTTCCCTTCTATACACGCCTCTCTCTTGTCTGTATACATTTTTTTAGCTGGAGAAACTTGCGCTTCCTACAACATCATCCGGAGGGAATTGTAGTGCCAGTAGTAGTATTACTGGCGCAGCTGCCTCTGGACCGTTTCCAGAAACGATCCCTGAAGAATCATCAAGTAACGATGAAGAGCATGTCATGATTTTCCGGCTAGGATCTATTCCAGAATCTGACGGGTTGAAAGAAGCACAGTTATTTAAGGTACAGTGAGCCGTATATACTGCACTCAATATTAACACAACCATAATCCTATCCCTTGTAGGCAATAAAAAATAACTGGCGGTTCACGAGAAAGCAGAAAAAAAAGGAAAATAAAATCCTTTTTTGATTTCAACATAGTATTATTTATACAGTTACGTAATAAAAATCATCATGAGCAAAGTGTAGAGTTGGTAAAGCAATTGTTCTCGAAAAGTTATGAAATCTTTACGATGCTAATAACATTGCTGTGAATTGGCCCATAGTCTATATGGTCATTGAATTTAAGTAAAAAAATAGACCAACTACGCAAGCAATCCACCACAAAGATGAGATATGGTTTAGAGAAAGTTATATATGAAAAGGATAATAATAATACGGTGGTGATGATGCTTTGGCACTGTTTAGTCAGCAAAAACAGTAAAATAACCATAAAAATTACTGTATTATAAATTAGATGTCCGTTCCAACAAGACAGGCAAGCACTGAATCAGCCAAAACCTCGCCATCTCCATCGGATAAACCTCCAAAAGATAGAAAAGGGTATGTGAAGTAATCTGATAAAATAAATGTACGAGTACTCAGAACATGGCTACATAACATGTAGTAGTAGGTTTGCTTTTGCTTGTGTCTGCTTAGCTTGTATTTCAAGTGAGCAAATCAACAGGATGCTAATAAATAACTCGTGCATCACTCTCACACACGCACATATGCTTTGTATGCATTCCTTCCACATGCATAGCTGTAGTGGCATGTATTCAACGATAAGTACATTATGTGTGGGTGTCTTGAACGAAAATGTGAAATATATATCTTTTTTTTCCTTCCTGTGTATTTGTTTATGGGGAGAAAGGTCTAATGAATTCAGACCACGAACAGATTCCTCTCCTCGGGTCTCCATTGGAAAAGCCAGTGATATTCCTTCCGTGTCCGGGCTACCAGTTCAGCCACCGAAACCTTTGGCTAAAGGGATGAGCCAGGACGTGTCGTGGAAAAGTGTTCATTTAGCTACATTCATGGACGTTGCGGTTCTGCGCTGTTTGTTCATTCCACATTGGGAAGAAGAAGGGGTCCACTGGGGTGTGACGTACATGCTAAAGAGGTAATGATGACGGCGATGATGTGGATTTGTACTATTAAAATTAACTCCCATCCCTTTCCCTCATTTATTTTCTGTTTGCTACATACATCCATGTACGCTTGTCAACACATCACAAGTAATCCTCTGTGACTTGTGTACATCCGTCCACACGGCAATGCTTCCTTTCATCATGAGGAAAATCCATCCATCTACCTTTCACAATGTGTATAATGCAATCCTGTGTTTCGTCTAGGTTTGAGGAAATTATAGCACACAAAGAAACTTTAAAGATTGAGAAAAGAATAAACCAGAGACAACGAAGCAACTCCCTTCCAGTAAGCAAGTCAAGGTGTTCCTTTGTTGCTGATTTTGTACTCAATACATCTCCGATCCGAGCAGAGAAAGAGAAGATTGCTGCGATTAGAGAGAAACTGTCCAAGCCTGATTTATCGTACACAAAGAAAAAGCGAGGTAGTGTCAGTGGAGCCACTGCAACTGGAGGAGGAATGGGCAATGGGAATCATCATGGTGGAATGTTTAATAGTAGTGGGACAGGAGGAGGTCAAGGGTCATCCTCCCAATTTTTCTCCCATTCAGCGTGTAGCAGTCCAACAGTCCAGAGAAGAGGAACTACTGACCGACGAGCAAGTGAAAAGGGTTCCAAGAGAAAACTAACCATGCTTGACTTGAAAACTTTTGTTGAAACGAAATTGCTATCGAAATCAGAAAAAATGCTGGAGAAAGTTGGAGCCGGCAGCTCTGTTCTTGACTTGGGGGTAATATGAAACGTGCTTATAGATAATGATATTATTATGATGTCGTGTAAGTACATATGATACAATACTCTGCGGACTTGAAAATTCCAAAACAAAAATGCATTTTACTCAGGATAATGATGGTGACCAATCAGAACCATACGCCAGACCTCAATCTGCTCTGGGTCATCGAGACGATGCCGTTACCACCACTGCCATGAACGAAACCATGGGAGAAAACTATTTCGCAGAAGGGTCTAATCTCTTCAAAGGGAAAAGCATGCCAAGTCTAAGGTATTGTAAAAAATAATGTTTTCCTCCCTCTCTCTCTTGGACGTAATGCTCTGATCAATTTTATCTGATGATGACAAGTTAATAAAAGTAATACTTTATTATACGGCACTATAATAACAATAATTACCAAAAACAGCACAATGGAAAAAAATATATATTCTGAACTGAAAAAGCCGCTCATTTAATTCCATTGCGTCTTTTCCGTCTTGCATTAACAATGAAAAAATAATAATTCAGACGACTTATAATTACCAAAAACAGCACAATGGAAAAAAATATATATTCTGAACTGAAAAAGCCGCTCATTTAATTCCATTGCGTCTTTTCCGTCTTGCATTAACAATGAAAAAAAAGAGGAATTCAGTCGACTGCCAAGAAAAGTGAAAGCATGTTTTCTTTGTTGACAGCAAGAGTTTAAAGCATTCATAAAATTATTCGCAAACTGTTTTCTCTTCCAAAGATAAAAAAAGTCACATCATCATCTCATCATCATAATTCCTGTTTTTTTCTTGACCAAAAATTTGTCTTGTTACATTTTTCCTCATCTTTCAACACAAACATATTACTATATACTTTTTCTTACTTTTTCAATCTCTGTGTTCTTCTTTCCTGTCCTTATCTCTATCTCTATTATAATTTGTGTCTCATATACATCATTGTATATTAAATATACACACATACGACAACAATCTTTACGACCAAACTTGACTTGAATTACACATTATTCTTGTAAGTAGAAAAACTATATTTAATAATAATAAAATTATAGCAATGTATATGTACGTAATATATATATTCATTATATATGTGTATAAAGAGCACACTAGTTTTTTCCGACTTTTTGTTGATGATTTTTTTAAAAAAAAATCTTTCATTATTATACCAAGTATATAAAATGTCTATATAGGTTTATATTCAAATAGAGTATTATTCGTGTTTTCTTCTCTTTACTGTCATTGTGGTCACACTTTTTTCCATATTAACTATGAAGACGACAACAACTATTTGAATCTTATTTTTCTTGTCCCTTTTCTTAGCTGTTTGCTAGTTGATGAATTGGCAGCCCCAACAGGGTAAGTTGGCATTGATGGCACCTAATATTGTTAGACAAGAAAAAAAAATACAACCACTACTGGTTAATACATTATTATTACACCACTTCTACAACTGCTAGTACTACTACTACTACTACTACTACTACCACTACTTACTACTACTATTCCATAGTACTCTTTTTCTGTAGAGCGAGAGAATGTGTGAAAGAAGGAAAGATTGGAAAGCTGCCAATTTACACCATTTCTTTGCACTACTTTTCCCCTCGACTAACTTCATCTCTTTTTCTTTCTTTCTGTCCATGACAAACCATACTTTATTGCTAACAACTATAATGTACACCATACTTTTTTTTCTTAACCACTCAAAGCACTTCCGGGTGAAGTGGAAGCAGTAGAAATTACTTAAAGATATTATAATATTGCCCTTTTATTGCCACCATACTATTACGATGATGATTACTATCAACATTGTTTACAACAGTCTCAACTTTTATCATTATGAGCTATCTTGTCCAATTCTACTGCTTCCTTCTTGCTGTTGTGTGGAGGAAGTTTTGCATTCACAGTTAGTCTCGTTTTTTATACTCATTTTTATTTTACACAAAAAAGGGTATGAAAAAGTGTGGTAGGTCATGGTCTGTCTCTGTATGTATCTTTTTAGTGTATATACTTGTCTGACAACTATGTACACATAATAAGAGTACTTTTGTAATTTTAGAAACTTACTGTAAGCTTTTGTAGATAGCTAATTGCTGTATTTATTTTTCACTTGCACGCTTCATTGCACTGCTTATCAAGCTGTTTACAAAAATTCTTGCTTGTCTCTTGTGAAATTGACCAATTATCATTTCCATTACTCTCCTGACGAGACTACCATCTGTACCTTTTACAAATACGCTTTTCTAACACATTTTTCAATCTTTACTTACGAAACTCTGTTGGCCATCATGCTCAATGTATTTTGTTGATGAATTCACCATGATTTTGAGATTGATGTGCAATTAGTCAAACTAAAATTTATTCACGCATTTAACCATACACAAAATATAATAATTATTATTAAAGTACCTACATATAATTTTAACAGGCCTTAGTCAGTAAATACCAATATTTGTAAAAAAATAACCTTTGAACTGCAATATTTTTTAAAAATCACAAAACAATAGTTTTGAAGTTTTGTTTCCCTTTTTATATTATAAATTATACTAAAATATTGAAAATACAGAATGCATAACTAATTATCTGCTGATAATAATATTTTACACCTGCCATAATATATTGTTTACGAAACTTTTCCCTCAGCCAATTATGATTTTTATTGCGGAGTGTGAGAATATGAAATATTGATCTATATACATAGTTAGTTAGACACTACTACTCAGAGAGAAACGATATATAATATACTTAACAAATAAATATATTGCCTTATATATTCAAAGTTTTCTATAATATTATTATTATTATTATCACTGTTTTTATTTCTGTGATAGATGCCTTCATTAGTTTCACTAAAATCCATAATCCAATAGTCGCGATATTTTTAGTGAAAAAACAATGTACCTAGTTTCATTCCATTGTTTCACAACTTATTATATAACAATGTAAAATTCGCAATACTTTAAAAGTAGGCTTAAACTAAAATACAGATTAAATCCCTGTAAATTTTACTGCCTAACTCAAAATGAGAATGCACAAATTTATTACTTTGCATTCAAGCATATTATTGTACTACCCAAGTATGTATATGTATGTCTCTATTCACAATAATATTGTGGAATGTGAGGTTTACTCATGTTTTCAAAACTTGTTGTAATACAGGTACTGTGGAATGTCAACCCTTGCTCCAGAGAACAAACCAGATCGTGCATTCTTGCCTAATCCGATAATAACGGTGACAGAGCACACGCCTGCTCCAACACCGTCTCCCGATAGAATGTACAGGTAAGAGGAATGATGCCATGATATGTAACCTCCCGCTAATAATGTAATAGCTCTTATCAAAAATGACGATCGCCGGAAATGAGGGGAAATTGAATTTGATGCTGCTGCTGTGTCGTCGTAGCAGTGCCGCCGGTAGTGGTGGTGGTAGTGTTTCTCCAGCATGGAATTCCATTCCATTCCTTATTTATTCGATGAAAACGGTTAACACGGCTCTTCTATATTCTCTCTGTTTTGTGAACAGACGACGAGCCAGTTCTTTGGAAAGTCAGTTGAATTCCTTTATTCATCAGTTTGCACTGGGGAGTAGGCGTGGGAGTGGTAGACGTCTTGTTAGATCTCATAGTGATAGCCATATATCCTACTCGGTCTGTGAAGCTCCGGAGGCTCCCGGTACAGCTGAGTACATAAAGACTGATGGTCAGCTCAATATAAAAATTGTGTTTAAGGTAAAGTAAAAAAAAGAAGCACATTCCTCTCCTTTGTTCAATCTATATAATCGCAACACATATATATCTGTTTTTTGCAACACTTTATGTACGAAACCCCTGAAAATAAAATGACAAAGCTAACAAGAAACGGCACGCTGTGGTCGCATTTTTATAGCGCAATCAAAATAAATTATCCATTAAATTATGTATCCTGTATTCTATTATTTTTTCCTTGACTGCAACACAACACGCAATAGGCATTACATTCAATCTGCTCAAGAGAGACAATCGTTCGATCCGTAAGGGTATCTCAAGTCGTCCTAAATCTTATGGAACTACTCTATGATGAAGTTGAAAAGGATCCGGAAGTCTTCCTTGTTTTGGACGCTGTAACAAAGTAAGTTGTCTTTTTTTTCTCAACGTTTCGCCCCTCTTTGTTTTTTACTACCTTGTGCAATAACTAAACTCCTCCTACTTGGCTCTCCAGTAGTAGATTCCAAAAAAAAATATTGTCTGTTCGCAGTATGTTTTTAAATGCAATTTAAGAATGGCTGAGTGAAATTGTTGTATGGGAGAGAAAAAGATGTACAAGGAAGATGAATAGATATAATATCCGGTTTGTTTTTTTTTCTTCATTTTCCAACTAGAATTGTGTGTGCAATGGGTTGCTCTCATGGTTGTGGAGAGGCTCAAAGGGGAAATAATCCTGACTCTGTGAGAAGCCATGCTCAGAATTTATTGCTAAGACTCACGCAAAAGTTCCGAACACAGTTTTCCAAGTACTTCCAAAATCTTGTGATGCAGCAGAGCCTATCTACCATTATGGAGTTTTTTCATGCACTTTGCAGCTTCTGTGCTGATTCCACTTCGCTGTTGTCGCCAATGAGTAAGGAAGATACATATTCACACGTTTACTTTTATAAGAACCTACATACGTACACTACTTTTCATGTCACCACACATACACCACACACTCTAGCACGTAGTCTAATCCTTTGCTGTGCCATTTACCTATACAGAATTATGTGAAAGAAATGGAGAAAGAAGAAAAATGTCTCTTACGAAGCATTCAGCTCAAAGCCGTTTGCCTATAGGGAATTTCACTTTTAGTGAAAGTGTGTTGTACATGGGAAATTGTGTTACGGTTAACTTGTTTTCGTTATATGCGTAGGTTCCAAAATACGGGATTTCTATTCAAGCTACGTCAATGGTTTGGAACAAACAAACAGCCGAGTGGAGTGTCACATTTTCAAAGCCGTGTTTAAAAAGCTAATTACTCGACTTGCTGCAGTATCAAAGGAGCTCCGTGCCACAGAGAATATGGTAAGGATGTCTACTTGTTTGCATAATTAAACCAAAAAAAATTGTTTTAGTCTATCTGCTGCTTGCTGCTTCTTCTGCAGCGATCCAGAAAAGCATTAGAAAGGGAATAGTACTCAGAGATAATTTTTACATCTCCATTAAGCACAAGCACAGTAGTATATGGTTTATTTTTATGTAAACTACGACACTTGTTTGTTATTGGTAGATTACAAAAGTAGTAAAGTGTACAACTTTCAAAAGTAAAAGTTTTCACTTTTCATTTGAAACTTACTCTTACAATTTTCCATAGGCTCTTTACTGTGATGTCCGTCAGTTTGTCAATTACGTTTATGAGAATGATGGAAATACATTCCGCAAAGTTGCACTCTCTGCGTTGCTTGATTCGGTACGTCTGTTCGTGGAATTCATAACTTTCACTCGAGTAAAACCAAAATAACACCGAAAGAGCTTTCTAAAGTTTCCACTTTCTTGTCATATTTAGGTTGACAGGCCAAACAAGAAGGATGCGAGACAAACTCAAACAACAAGAATAGTAAGGTACGTTATTGCTGGAACATGTTTGCTGAATGAAAATGGGTTTGTGTCATGCTGCAAATCACATCACATTGGAGTATACCCATATTTATTGGCTTGGTTCCATTTTCCATTAAAGTAAAATGATAAATGTAATGTGGTTCGACAGAAGAACAGTAGCAATGGAAGAGACATCCCCGTCTTACTTCATAATGGATGAAACCTCAGGTGGTCCTCACAGTGGGTCAAGTAATAAAAAAGGGTTTTTCAAGAAGAAAAGTTCCTCCTCAACACAGGTTTCAATTTTTTTTTATATAATATACCTTCTCTTTTATATTATGAGCTCGCTGCATGTGTCAAGTAACTAATTGCATAGGAAATTGAATAGGAAATAACTCGAAAAGTATAAACGCATAGGTTATTCACGTTAGTATGTTAGAGTTACAGGCAAATTTTACTGGTTGGAAAGAGCAACAATGCAAAGGGAAGAGTATTCATGTCAACATTCTCATTGATATTCTCCTCGCAGAGCATGGGTGGTGATACCGACAACACCGGAGAAAGTCCAAGTGGCACTCTCTCCCGGAAACATGCCACACTTACACCAAAATCTAGTGAAATTGACTTGGTTGCCAAACGGTCCAAGAAAGAGTCTCGACTGGTTAGCTGGCTTACCAAGGGTTCCACCGGAGACAAGTCATTTGATATGGACTTTGATGACTCAAATTTCAGTAGTTCTGGAACTGGGATTTCCGAAACGAAACGGACAATGAGACAAGCAACTATTGTTCAAAAAGCAAAACGACGGGTAGAAGAGAGGCTTAAAAAGATGAAGATGAAAAGAGATTCGACAAATGAAGAAAGTTTAGCTGGTGGGATCAGCAGAAGAGGATCAATGGAGAATGTGCAGAATGAAAACGTGATTGGTGAAACAAGTGAATTTGTGGTTTTGAAGGAAAGGCGACTCGTCAACAGAACTGTTATTAAGGACGGAATGTTAAGATTCGGTTTCCTCTTAGAGATTACTCATCCAGGGTCATTACCTGACGCTGGACTAATGGCCGCCTTACTTGATTTGGTTAGTTCGAAAGAAAGTCTTAATCAAATTAAGAAAACCTTGGGTCCAATTTAATGTTTAGTATTTAGCAGTATATTGTCAATATTGATTGAGTGTACTAATTCAATTGCAGCCAAAAACAGTGGTCGTTGCCAGAGCTTGTATAATGTTAGAATGTTGCTACCTCGTTCATTCCTGCAATCGTGGCCACTGGCCACTTTGGATGAAGTTTCCCATTTTTCGACCATCTTGTGCTGGAATGACTGGAAAACCTGCTGGATCTAGAACAAAATCTCATGGTTTGCAAAGAACGTCTGGAAAAATGTTCTTTCAATGGGGCGAAGTGAGACTCTTTCCCATTCTTCAGCATGCACCTGCTTCATACAAGCTTAATAAGTTGTTTTAGCAAATTTTATACGCCCGGCGGTTGTCGATTTGTTTTACAGGCAATAAACGCTCGAATGGAGGAGTTTATTAAGAGTAACAAGGCAAAGCTAGTTGATATGGATTTGTCTGACGAAGCGAAACAAAAAGAGCTTTGTCAGCGAGATGACGAGGAAGATTTTCTGGATGAAGGTAATTAGCAAACAAAAAGTAGGCTGTAGGGAACTCGATATAACTTTTGTTTTCTATATCTAGCAAGTATTTCGGATGGATCAGATTGCCCTCTAGCACTGCAAATACTCTCCTGCATGCTTCTATACGAAATAACGGCTTTCATGCGGGAGACGTACCAGGTAATCTTTAAATTAACGTGTATGCATGCACACAAAGTGTGCCTTATCATCATCACTTTCTTACCCATTTGTCAATACTTTACGTGTATTCATGAATTTGGCAGAGTTTGCCAAAAGCTAGCACCGTGACGAAGCCTGCCGCGCCACCCCCTGAGAAAGAAAAAGAGACAGCTCCAAAGCCCGCATTGTCTAGCGGTGCTCGTCGTTGGAGTTATGGTACTGTAACATAATCAGAATAACATACTTCTATATTTTAAAGTTAAGTTAGGAAAAAACTTCTAGGCTTGTCATCGATGGGTCAATCCCAAGCATCCCATTCGCTGCAAAGTATCACGGATCCTCCGCAGCCAGCACAGCAGCAGCATCCTCCAACCACTGGCACTGGTGAGAGGAAGATCAGCTTTGTCCTTAACGACACAGAGTCAACCGAGAGTGGGGAGAAAGTTGCTCACGTTTCGCATGTGCGCTTAAAACACACTTTTTCATTTTTCATTGCAGCTTATTTTATCATGTAGAACTTTTTAGTATATGAACGTAGTTAGCACGATATTGCTTGATAATTCCAATTTAGGAGCAAGAAGCAAGCAGTAAGACGGCTACTACAAGTGGCACTAATAGTGGTGGAAGCACCGTAACAGCCACTGCAACCAGCGCCACCGCCGCGGATAAAAAAGTAAGACCACTCTTGCTTCGCAGGGGCACTCCTAGCGGTTCCTCCTTTCGACGCAGAAGTATTAAACTGCAAAGATCAGCTAAAAAGGACGGCGACAGCGATTGTTAGTTATCCCTCTTAACTTATCAAAATATATTATTATTTTAATATCATGCCGATTTTTTTCATTTCAACACTACTAATCGATTGCTTCTTTGCATAACGGTAGACGCATCTCAAAAATACTCACAAAGTAGCTATGTTCCAACATTACCATTATTATTATTAACCTTAACTTTAGCCATGAAACGATCAGACTCACTCACAAGTGGAAAGAGAAAGGTAAGCTCGGTGTCCGATGAGACATCCGAACATAGCGGTGATGAGTCTCCTGGAGTTTTGAGTAATGAGGACGCTGGGACTGATGATGACCATTTGTACATGGGCTGGATCAATACAGTTATCGAATTTCTTTCATCGTTAAATTATCGGTGATTAGATACATTTGAAAGAAAAACAACTTTAAACGGTCAAACTATGTAATGGAGCCACTCTCTACTGAAGGCCATACATTTTTCATATCCATAATAGATGCATCCATCAAGGCTTCTGTCATCCGCTCTGTCCAAGGCGTTTAATGAGGGGTGTATCCAGACTGCTTAAAGGAGTCAGGAAGGTCTATGGGGAAGAATTTGGGTTTGCAAACACAAGTGCTTCTTCCTACGGAATGAACATTATCGACTCTTCTCCTCCGATCGTGGAGCCTATTGGACAGAAAGGAACTGCCAAGGAGCGACATGAGGAATCAACTATCCTGAGATACATCAAAAATCAAGTGCAGGAGGGCTTCCATTCTCTGTTTTCTGTACTACTTAAAGCGGGATCGCTCTTGTCGGAAGACCAGTTTCTACAACTAGTGCCTATAGCGTGGGAGCTACTACTTGAGCCAGACATACAGGTGAAATTCTTGCACCTTCCTCTTATTCTTTTTTTTTTTGAAGAAAGATACAAAGACAGTTTTTTACTAATTGAAGCATTGCTTAATTGTCTAACTGATGTAAAGGTGAGCTCGTGCGCTGCGTCTTTGCTGATCATGGCCGGAGTGAAAGTTCCGGAACAAGTAAGAGTAATGCTGCAGGCAGATTTTGAGCATCCCAATCCAAACACCCGAATGAATGCGCTGCTAAGATTTCAAGTGCTGTGGAAATGTCGACATCAAGTTTGGCCACGCATGGAAGATAATAGTACATTCAAAGCCCCGCCACCAGGAATAGAATTTACTTTGCCATCTCCAAGGATTGGTGTAGAGTGTATCGCTGTCGTAGATCCGCGTAAGAAATTTGTAATTTGGTGGAAATTTTATTTTTTGTCATTGACTCTGTGAGAAAATGTTGGTCTGTGTGTGTGTCCTAGCCTGGCTTCCGCAAACAAAAGCAAAGGTGGAAGAAGTAACTCTCAGCCAGGACCCACATGTGTCTAGGGTATATATAAAACCTTTTATTACTGCCATAATATTTCTTTTATGAACAATAAAAAGACTAGGTGTGCAAATTGATAGTTTGCTTTTTTTGGCAAAAAATCAGAGGTACTTGGTGACTGCGACCAAGACAAGAAAGACCCAGCAAGCTGAGTTGGTAAAAATGGCGTTGCAGGCTGAAGAAGACAAGAAGAGATCAGAAAGAGAGCAGTTTTTAATTACGACAGTTTCTATAATGCAGCAAGCATCATACGAACCTAGTTTGCATCATGCTGTTGGCGAAGAAGAGGCTGATGAAGAAGTTACAGCCCCAGTGAGAATTTATGCTTTATTACAACACTTGCCATATTCGCTATATATTACTTTATTCGATGCTTAAAAAAGCTTTAAGCAAGCACACGTGGAATGACAATCATATTTATTTACTGGCTTCTTCCAAGGGAGAGAAATCTGCGACTGCAAGTGGTCCATCAGGAGGATTATCTGCAGCACAGCCAAATGTTACAGTGACAGATGGAATTACCACCACAGGTCTGCTAAAAAAATAATTGTATCACCAAGATTAAATAATTGTTTTGACAGCTAAAATATTTTCTACAATCATGTTATACATAGGTGTCGTGTTAACCAAAGGAAATGCACCCAAAGCTCATGCAATGTTTCCGTCGTCCCTTGGTTCCGCAGCGGTGTTTATAACGCAGTTGCTAGATGATCCTGCAGTGACTTTAGATGGAAATGCAGTCTATGAAGTGGCTTATCAAGTATTGTGGAACTGTCTCGTTGAGGACTCGTCTCTCTTTCTGCGTTACGTTTTTGAGAAACTTACCCGTGGCAGACACGAATTGATGTTCAAAGTGGGTTTTTACATAAACTATACGCACAATTAATAAAAAAGCCATGCAATTGTTTGCCTATGATTTACTAAATATACTTTCCCTAAAAAATTTCAGCTTTTCTCTTTGTATAAATATCCATATACCCATGGGCGCTTCACAATTGCATTTTTTCTGTGTAGACCAAATTCACAATCCGAGCTCGTATGTCCGGGACTTTTACTTTTTCTCTCGAGCTGCTCATCCTCAACTGAGCTTGTCTCATATGGCACCGGATCATGCGTACAATGCTTTACAACGACAATCATTTATTTTAAAGTTTCTCGAGAGTGGAAAAGGTATTGTATTGAACATGCTGATATCATAATATATAGCATTTAAGATTCAAAATTAGGTTTTTCAGTTTCGAATTTCTTTTATACGCTAAACATAGTGACCTTGACATGGGCGATCCTGAAAAATGTTGATCAAGTAATGCAGAGAGTAGTGTTTTTACATGAAGAACTTATGAAATTACCGTCTTTTCCGAGGAAAGCTCTAGAAACAGATATCGACATTTGTAAGGGAGGAATGATGGGAAGGGTAAAGAGACACACATGCAATATGAAATTGATTTTAATTTATGCAGTGTGTCATCATCACAGGTTATAACTAATCTGTACATTGTTGATCATTTTTAAGGAGTTACTGGGGCTTGATGTTCTTCACAAGTTCATGTGGGCAAAGCTAATTACAAGAATGTTTGAAGCTATGACTGGAAATTTTGCTTATTCTGGAGATATCCATCTATTTTTAAACGTTTTGAGTGGTATGTATTTTTTTGTTATTGCAACATTATTTTATAACCATCAATTAGAGGGATCATTTTCTATAATAAAAAAATATTTGTTCAGGTTCGCTATTAGTTCACTCGGAAGACTCGACTATTATCAGATATGTTATTGCAGCATTTATCAACGCTGCTCAACAGTTCAAAAACATATTTTCAACGAATGGCTACCTCTTGGTGATGCCGCCACTCCTGCTGACCTACTGCAATCATCAAAGCAACCCATTAGGCAAGAAAATGTTGCTTCAATCGGATATTCCTATTCCATTATTTAATTTACATAACTGTGGAACTTTTGTTTTCTTGATTCACAGTAACTGGCTCGGTGGAATTTGCTGTGAAGGAATTCTATCTGTTGCATAGAAAGCCATTTGTGTTGCAAATGTTTGGAGCACTTGCTGCTTTGTTGGACACGGACGAGCTCGCACAATATGGAGATCCAACCAGAGTTCCATCCAAGTGCCTCTTCCGTCTTTTACTGTCTCTTGAAACACCAACGCCTGATCCCTTGCACATAACAGAATTAATCCATGGACCGCAACCCCTCCGTCCACTTGACTTTTGTTATCACGATGATTCTGATGAAATCACGGTACTGGATTGTATTTCAATGTGTGTATGCGTCGTAGCTTATGCCTCGGATTCTCTAAGGGGTCAGCAGATGTTGGTAAATGATCTAGTGGTTTTATACCAGTCTATTAGTCTGTTCTCAATTAATTTAGGTCTACAAATGAAAACCTAATTTGGCTTACAGACTATTTTGGAGGCTGTGCTTCCACCGTACCTGACTCATATTCAGACAAACAAGACTGAAGGTAAAACGGAAAGAGACATCATTAACCATATTGCAGTCGCAATGAAAACTCTGGTGAACAATTGTGAGCCACTGGCCAAGTAAGTGAGCTAAAGTGTAGTTATCCGTTCCTTGTACAAGTGAAACAATTATGTGTTTTACCCTTCTGCAATGAAATTGAATTTTTAGGAACTATTCAGGACCACAAATGTCAAGTCCTGCAGATCTTAGGGGATCTAGTCAAAGGAACTACACAAGTAAGGGTGGCATAATGACACCCGGCTACGAGTTTGCTGATGATGACTCGCATTCCAAGTATATGAGCGATCCATCCAGGAATAAACAAAGTGCTTATGATCGTGATATGCAAGACTCTGAGGTGATACGTGATGAGTTCCGCCGTCCGAGAGATACGCTACTTTGCTTGGTTTCCGATTTCTTTTCAAAGAGCTCTGCCC
>JAHZMZ010001529.1:0-15395 GCA_027743805.1 Lepidocyrtoides sp. E14 | reverse complement strand
AATCTTGTTTGGCTGTTGATAAAGAACACGAAAATTGTTACGAATTTCAATTTTTAAAACATGCCTTGTTTCAGTCTCCGAACTACTGCGGTCTTACTCTGTAATGAAATAAGAGTTTTGACAAGGTAATTCATTAGGGGAATGACTGCATTGAGCAATGCACTTATGATTGGTTAAACTGTAAGTAAGCATAAATCTGTTTTGTCAAGCTGGTGCTCATTTTTTTGTCAACGCTCTGAATTTTCACAGGAGCTTTTGGAAACAAGACGAGCAGAGGGAACGTACAAAACTGAACAAAGAGATTTTATTGATGTCTTCCTTGGAGAAATTGATAGTCACGCACATGACACCTCAGAAAACAACTTTTACACAGGTAAATAAGATGTTCAGCACATTCATGCAAGTAATTACCAATATTATTTTTTGAAATTGTGCGTATGTTTACATTACAATAATGATGACATTGTTATACATTTTTCATGTAATGGATCAAATTCATAACGATTATGATGACGATTTTCACCTTTACTTTATGACGTTGTCCATCTGTCATCATGTAGATGAGCAGTTTCTCGTTTTGGCTCTTGACTTCTTTCTCGGTGAGTGAGCATAAAAGATATTTACTTTTATAGAGTAACATTAATTTTATTTGCGTTGCGAGCCAACTCGCTTGGTATGTGCATGCTCAAATTGTGATAAAATACTTTTGTGTATTCCTTTCATGTAATCGTAGCTGGCACAGAGACTACATCAAGCACATTGGAATTTGCCTTTCTTTATATTATGCTAAATCCTCAAGTTCAGAGAAAGGTACAGGAAGAAATTGATCGAGTCATTGATCCCTCGTGTCTTCCTACTACACTTGATAGAAACAGGTACACATATAACATCTGTCTCTTCCTCTTCCTGTACAATGATACTGACTGACGGATAGTTATCATCGTCGTACATTATAATATCACACCGAAATGTCCTTAGTTTAGTATATATGTAAATGGGTATATCCCAAACTCCTAGTCGTAAGTTGAAGACTTGAGCAAGTGCTTAACATGCAAATAGCCTTCGATTTTTCAATTTTAAATTGGAGACACGTGCCCCTTTACAACCTTGCATTCAATTTAATGCCTGATTAATATCACTTGATTTTGGTGGAATATGGAGAAATTGACAAGCTTCGATAATTTTCTTTGGCATTCGCGATGAATCTTGTATCTTGATTGCTGTAGAATGCCATACACTGAAGCAGTGTTGCTAGAAGTTCAACGGTATGCCACTGTGGTGCCTTTATTTAGTCGAGCAAACATACAGGATCAGTACATAGGAGAATACGTTATACCAAAGGTATGGTATTGTCTTATGTGACAGATAAAACACACTGAAATTGATATATCTTTTTATTGAAGCACTGGGATTGAAGAATGAGAAAAGATCAATGGCATTCTGTGGTGTTAATGCTAACCTTCTTATTGGAAATTTCATTGCAGGGCACGATGGGTATCGTGAGCTTGTACAGTGCAAACTACAGCGAGGAAAGTTGGGGCGATCCGATGGTTTTTCGGCCCGAACGGTTTCTTGATGAGAAAACAAATACTCTTGATCCCGTCATTGTTGCAAAAGTAATGGCTTTTGGCTTAGGTAGGTTAAAATCAAAATCATTTTCTTTGCTGTCGTCTTCAATAATGTCCTTTATGTAAGTAAATCATTTCTTTCCATTTTAAGGTAAACGGATCTGCGCTGGAGAGATATTAGCAAGAGCAAATCTTTTTAAATTTTTCACTTCATTTCTACAACGTTATACTTTCGAGGAAGCAAAGAATCATCCAAAACCATCAATAGAACCACTTCTGGGAACGGTACAGAGCCCAAGACCTTTTTGGTCTGTTGTGAAACACAGGAATAGAGGAATTGCCAAATGATAGTTTATATTTTAAATATGAATATGTTTCTATTTTAGCTTACATAGAGTATGTAAATATAATAAAAAAAACTTTTCTTCTTGCTGTACATTCCTTCCACACCGATAAACCAATATTTCCATTTGAAAAACTTTTAATGTGATGAAGAGAACATGATTAACGTGAACAAAACCCTTAAGACAGAGTATGTATGTTTTGGTAATACAAATAAATATAATTTTATCATGGACTAAAACTTATTACATGTAATCTTAATTTTGACCTTGACTCCATACTCCATAATAATACATTAAGATGATGTTGCTGGCCAATGTCATTTTCCTTTTATGACGTTTTTAACTCTTGAAAACTAACATCAGCTCCCTGTAATGTAATTTGTCGTGTCCTCATTTTATATTGTATCTCTGTAATTTCAGGAAATCATTTTATTGCGACTGCATTGGTGCAAAACACGCAAAAATGTCGCATTGCTGTTTGCAATATCCATTGAGAACTGGATTCCGTGTTGCGATTACTTTGTGAATGAAAAACATAAAATATCATTCGACTTTGGGAATAGCATGTGAATAGTACCGCGTCATTATAACCAAATCAAATCTTTTCCGTTGCCAAACTGTAGTGAGCTTTATGAAACTCTAAATTCACCATTTTTGCCTCTCACTCACCTCTATCAACAAACGTCACAGAAATGTGATTTTGAAAAATGTGAATAAGCATTTTTGTTGTAATAGCAAGTATTTACTCCTACAGAGAGATAAGTTTACATAGATCATACCACATCATCCATTAATGTAGTGTAGTCAGAATTAGTCAACAATAGTAGTTTTTATGATCAACGGTAGGTAGGTACTTCAACTAGATTATAACCGTAATGATATTTTAATGATAGCTATTAAATCTGGACGAATTTGCAACGCTTCTACTTGGTTTGGTGTAGATGGTATCTACACACATAATATTCTGTCTTTTACAATACTTCATGCTAGTTGAATTGAATTTAAAGCTTTATTGCAAGACACGATGCGGTTTAGTGCACCTGGATGTATACAACGCACATTATTACCACAGGCCTGTGTAGTTAGTCAAATACAGTGTAATTGCTTACTTCCACATATTATGTTAGAGTTTATATTTTTAAACATGTTATATCATATAACGTATGAAAATAGAGCAATGTGTACTACATATTCGGTAGGGACCCAGTAATGACTACAATAATAATACTAACAACGACTATGTTTACGAGTAAAATTTCATTTGTCAAGCGCAGACGAATGTAATGCTTATTCTTAGCTAAATCTACTACGCTATTAAGAAATGTGCTGCAAATGAAAACTGCTAAATAGGCATTTCAAAAAATGCTTGTCTGGCATAAATAAAGTTAATGCATTAAATAACAAACTGCTGATGACTCTGAACCGTACAAAATTATTATGTGTTCTGTCAGTAAACCTTATACGTTAAAATCACAGGTTTTATCAGTTTAGTTCAATACTATGAGCAGTAAACACAACAATTTGAAATTAGGGTTTTAAGGTTTGGTTCAAAGTGCTGCTGATCGATTTTTAAAATCTTAAGTTGTTAGGTAGAGGAAAAGTTACAACGTGCCAGCCATAAGTGTTAAAAAAAATTATCTCCTAGTGTGCTTATCAAATTATTGGAAAGATAAGAAACGGTGACTTGTCACATCATTTTTCTGCAGAATGGGCTGCGTCAAACAGGTTTTCTTCAGAGACCCATGCTGTGGATGCATAAAATTACGGGTTGCAGCGACAGTTGTGTCCGGAATTGAGATTGTAAGATTTGAAATAGTTATAATGAAAATTTCACAACTAGAATCTCTGGTGTTCGTCAAGCCAAACTTTTTGGCACTAGACTGTAAAATTATAAATCTAATTTAAACTATCTTGTAGTGTCACAACCATTTCTATTTTGCATCATGTTCCACTTGGTTTCTGAAGGAATAAAGTTCTAAAAATTTTGACGTTGTATCCTCCTCCTGTACATAATATCCAACACCAATTTTCCCCATTTGGGAAGAGGACGGAGGGAGTGAGAGAAAGCTGGTAATGGGAATTCATTGAAACGCAAAGTCCTTGGTCCTAAAAGCCGTGTCGTGCACAGATTGTCATCCATTTTTGTTTCTAAAAGAGTGTGATTTTACTCAAATTAATTCCCTTTCCATTATCATGATTAGGTTTTGCTTGTGAAATGATTTCTTCTGTTATAACATGTTATCATAATGAATCCATTCACAACGAGGTGTATAAGAGTATAATCCAATGCAGGTTAACATAGAAGAAGAAATTGTGCTGAATATAATCTATATAAAGTTGATTACCATAATACCTAATAGCTACACAAATAGAAGAAATAAGAAACGCCAAGCTCCAACTTTTTAATCTCTTCATTGTTTACAAAGTTAGCTTTTGAGAAGATAAACGGATAGTGGAGCTTTTCGTCCTTTCCTGACATGAGCATGTTGTGTGTTTTATCTTGATGAACAAACGAAACTTACGAAACATACATACTTTGTACTACACGGGCATATACATAGGTGCATGCATTCATGGATTGCATACCAGCAACAGTGAACATTCTCATAATTCTGGTATTTTTTCATTTTAAAAGTGGTAGTAATGGGAGCAGATATGTATTGTCTTTAGAAGGCATTGAAATAGAAAGCTATGAAGAGTTTCTTTGTTCCTACTGAGTACATTAAAATGATCAAAATGTGCATAATATGAAAAATATCTTCTGACCTCATTATTAAGATGCGTTGACGAGTTGTTGCTAAACATAGGTGTTTACATCAGCAGGCCATTGGAAAAATCCAGCTACGATACTACAATAATATTAAAAATATTTACCTAAAACTTCCTCTAGAAAAATGTAGCCTTGAAACGACGACAGTGTCATGACCAGTCTTGTATTCAGTTTGATACGGTAAGGTCAAACAATTTACCAAATGACATTTACCTACTGTGCAAGTAAGTGACTGGTGGGGAGATGCAAGACAACAGTGAAATGTGATTTTAGAATTTTATCCTAACCTTTCTTCGAAAACTATGCATGACTACATTTTCTGATGTATATAGGTATAAATTATGGTAGTCTTTCCTACATAAAAAGTGTTGTTTTTCTAAACTTGTATTTTTCTTGTGGCTAAACTCTAAATATATTGTAGTTAATTTTTTCGCAAATCCCGTTATTTGATATACCAAAGCCAGATGCCTTTGTTGGGTCTGAATTTTGTACATTCTGTTTCAGAAAATACGTATTCAAGAAAAGCATGTGGGAAGCCCATTTTGCAGAAAACGAAAAAAAAATCAGCAAACGGAAGGAGCTAGGCGATTCCATTTTCTTATTAAGTTTTTCTGTCATCATGAATCAAAGTCTAAGCTTTTTTTCTGTTTTATTTCCTTGAAAGTGGTTTTAAGCTCTTGCTTCCTACTTGCCTAGAAGCTGTATCATTGGATCTGCTTCATTGTTGGTTAAGTGGTTAGTGTGTGCCCACAAAATAAGTTTTTTTGGCATACTCTCCAGTAGAAATGACAAATAACTTTCTCTTTTGCATAATACCATTAGAAAGCTATTTTTCATGAATATTTCAATTTGGAACTGGGCAATATTATTATGAGGAAAATATTATGTTAAAAGTACAAGTTTGGGTTGAGTAATGGTTCTTCTTTGTGCATACTTTGGACACGGAACAAAGTAATAATATGTGTACAAGACGCATACATAATATACAGCTTACTAGTTAGAGATAATATACGTGGTCAATATTGACTTATATCGTATCGACTTGAAAAAAATAAAAGATCGAGCCGATCAAGGTCTTTTTTTATAGGTAAATAGTTGAACTTACTTAATTTTTTCGGAATTCATCGTGACATTGTTATGTACACCATGTTCAAAATTGTTTCATTTCATCTAACCGACAATGCTACAGAACTCCTTTTGTTAAATTACTTAAATTTTTATAATTCCACAATATATAATAATANGGAATTCATCGTGACATTGTTATGTACACCATGTTCAAAATTGTTTCATTTCATCTAACCGACAATGCTACAGAACTCCTTTTGTTAAATTACTTAAATTTTTATAATTCCACAATATATAAAGACGGCAGGCAGAGTTCAGTTTCTTCTTACGAGTATACGTTTTTTTCTCTCGTTTTAGTGAATGCATTTGCTTTCATGATGGTATGATGAAAGGATTATTGTTATTTCTAATATCCGCGCACAGCTTTCTCTTTGAGAGAAATAGAACTAACTGACAGAACGGAAACTGTGTAAGACCATGACTTTTTCAATTTTTTCGTGTACGGAGTTCCATTATTATTATTACATTTTTACGTCCATGCTTAACAAATGACATTATAGTTTTCTGATTTCATACTCCATCCCCCTAGTATAGTATAGTACTGTATATTTATGTATATTCTGCATGAGAGTATGATGAAAGTTCACTCTGCTTCTATTAATAAAAAGGAATGTCTGGTCATTGGCCGAAGAGTTGTTGATGAAATGAAACTACTTGAAATGCGACATGACAAAACCATATAAAATTCGACCAACACGTAGGCTTCAGATTACTGACCTTCCTACTTAACTTCCGATTCCATAGTTGAAGCGCATAAAAGTATGATTACATACGTATGAAGTACGAACGCACAAAGGTAATGCTCGAAGAAACTCACGATGAAGAATTTTACCATGATTCGCAAAAATGCTTGTGTTCGACAAATTACAGTACATCCTATATATTAACGTTGAGTTGTCGGCTACAACAACTTGTAGTAAATGAACCGGAAAATCGTTAATATGTCTCTTGTCCTCTTGTTTCAAACCAACCCGAGGTCTTCTTAAAATCCCTAACCTCAGCAAACGAATGCAGATTAAAAATCTCAAAAACAGTACCAAACATATTTTATAAAAGTTTGCTGTTTTTGGGTATGAGTTGCATGAAAATTTGAATCCTACTGATAAATGCAGTTCATTCCTTGCAAGAGACAATAAGTACGGTTTTTAGTACCAAAGTTTGTTCCCCTCTCAGTAAACTAGAGTCTGGAATTTTAAAAACAGAAAATTTAGGCAATTGTTATGACCTTTACAATCATATTTGAGTTTCAATTCAAACTAGATGTATTCCTTTTATATAGATTCTCGCATCAGCAGCCATTGTGACTTACATCCTTTCAATGGCTACGGTGAACATGTACAAAACTGAGGACGCATTTCGAAACTCTGGAATATCGAGCTTCTTAAATTTATGGAGTATTGATGGCATGGATAGAAATATTGATGGAATAAGTAAGACAATGATTTTTGTGTCTCGTTTTTCCTTTTAAGCCCAATATTACGTTATTCTTGTTAATTTTAACCATATTTTCCAATATTTATAATTTAGAGAGCCGACTCTGGCAAACGTTTGGTTTGGCTCTGTTTTTCAGCTTTATCAGTTTGGTTGTTGCTACAATTTTCCTTTACGGCATAAAAACGGTAAGTATTTACAATATACATTTTTTGGCTCTCGTTATTCATTACCTTTATTTCATATAATTGTTACCAATGTCTTGTTTTCAGCGTAACGTCACATTAGTGAAAGGATGGATACTTTTCAAGGCAATAAGTATTTCGCTCTGCGTTATATACCTTCTTACGACCATTATTCTAGGCCAAGCAACAACAATTGGCATCTGTCTTGATTTAACTGAGATTGGAATATTCTTCTATTTTCTCTGGATTGTTTATGCCTTCATGAAGGAATTAGTTGAAGAGCAAGTTTTCAAAATGTCACCATCCATCATCCGTACACAAGAAAACATTGATGTAAACTTTGCTCTGTGAAAAGTCGTAGAGCAAGTAAACATAACATGTAGTTTCTCTTCATTCATCATTTCTCACTTATATTGTACAGTAATCACAATTGTTTGCACACGCCTTCAACAACAACTTTGTAGCAAAGTAGTGATATTCGTATTATGGAAATATGTAATTTATTTTATATATTTAGTAAAGTTAGAAAACGAACGGATTAAAAAATTAATATAGCAAAGTAAAGAAAATAGGCATTGACAGAGACGGGACAAACTTCTATCAACTTTCCCTGAATGAAAAAATAATGCAATTGTGCACTTCTCTTATATGTCGAGAAAGTCATAAAGTCATGTGTGTGGATTCTTCAAAGACTTTTTGATTTTAGGTGGCAAAGCATTTAAGTGAACGATAAATGAGCTTAGTATCACGTCGAAGCGGGAGAGAAGGCAAGTTCATGATGAACTTGTAACAAAAAGATCGTAAATACTTGTTTTGGACTAAATGAGCTTTTATAAATGACAAAAGTTTTTGCAAGAAAGGAGCCTTTGTCATTTTCATTCTACTTTTAGCATGAAAATGTGTCAAGAAAATTTGACGATATTTTGTCTTTTCCTCTACACTATATGTAAGTATTCAAAATGTAATGTATTTTATGTGTAAATATATCTATTATATGTAGTGCAATGCAGAAAATTGGACGCCATTTTCATCTTGTTAAAACTTATTGTTAAATTGTAGAGATTGAGTAGGGGTTATCAAACAAATATATTATATATATATTTAAGTAATTTGGAACATAGTACATAGTGTGTCTTCTTAAGAGTCGAGTCATCTTGTCATTCCAGCGTAAATTTGTACAAATACCAATAGTGTCGAAACATGAATATTTTATGGCATGTAAATCCTTTCACTTTTAAGGCTTATGGACCTTTTGCAAAAGTGTCGCAATTCCGTGCAAAATAATAATTATGTACACATTTGTTTGTTTGTATAATACGTAGGTATTTAAGTTTGTTTTTCTTTCTTTTATTTTGTCTAACAATAATAGCTAGCAATCAAGGTAAAATGCTCTGTTCCTGCTACGATATGATTCATATGAGGGTTGACTGTATATTGAATCATGCCAAGGCATGTAATTCGTTTCATATTGGAGCGAATCAGAGTAATATTTTCCTGCCAACAATTCATTACAGTACCTTTGGTTAATGGCGACAAATGTAGCATTGTTATTATTATTATAACCAAGATCCCTTTCCGTTCTGAACTGTACGCTGTAAACATTGGATTTGGATATTGGTATTGTAGTTGCAGTGGACTGTTCCGATATCCCACCACCACCACAGTAGTTGTCCTTGTCAGTACGCAATTGATGCTCTCCGATAAACTGCAGTATGTTATACAAATAAATATGAAGCAATAACATCATCAGGCCCAGTGTCACAACGGAAGCAATGCAAATATTGAAAACATGTTTTGGAATGCGTTTTCGCCATTTGAAATCGGTTAGAACAGGCCGGACTCTCTGTATCAATAATTTGAAGCATTATCAAGTTTTTTTACAATAATCGTATCTAATAATTAGTCAAATTTTGTTTTGTGTTCTTACGGTTTCTCCTTTAGGACAAAATTCTTTACAGAAAACGCTTAATATCAATACAAAGACGCAAATCAGCAAGGTCAAGAGAAATAAAAATATGAACTGAAACATGTTGAAATAATCTTTATGTTAGCTAAATAAATCAAAAGTAAGATACTTTTTATAATCTCATTTAATTCAGATGAAAAACAGCCTTTTTGCGTAATACCATGTTGCATGTCAACTTACCATGCATCTTCCACACTTGTTGATACTTTCAAACAACACTAAAAGATATGTTAACTGAACAAGCATAATAAAGACAGAAGCGTATGTCACCGTTCCCCAATAGAGAAAAAGGAGTTGGAGTTGATGCTGGTTTTCATCCACTTGTAAAGTGTACCTTAAGGCATAAGATAGAGAAAAGGCAAAGAGAACGATGCCATATAACTGGAAGCATTAAGACAAAAACAAAGTTTTCGTAATTCGCAATTAAGCTACCAAATGTTCATAATTAGGGCAATACAAGATTGGAGCAGAAGGATGTGTAAAAATACCCATAGTAAAGGCGAAAAGCAGCAGTGCGCGCACAAACAGTACCAGCAGCGACACACACCGGCACGGCAGTAATTTCTTTTCCGCGTATTATACGACTGCTGCTTTTCCAGTTTCTTTCTCATTTTCTCGTTCCGCTTAGATCCTCTTTACCCTGTTGTTCGGCATGAGCATTTTTACTGTTTTTATTTCTCATCTCTGTTCACAATATTTTGCACAGTTGTAACCTTTACGACAATTTCACCTCAAATAAAGCTCAAATAAATGATACTTAAATGAGAACAATTTTTTCATTGCACATTTTAACGGAGAATTCGAACGCATATTCACAGTCAATCATCAGTAATTACATAAAAATTTAGGAAACCCGGCCTTCTCAGGGAAATAGAGGCAATGTTGTTATAGGTATTGTATGTATGCATGATTTGCGTAAAATGAGATGAAGCTGGTACGGTAGACGTGTCCGTCTTACGAAGGTCATTCGGGTATGTCCACCTCTATGTAATAGATTGAAAATTTTAAAAATAACGATCAAAATGGGATTGCACGTTGTGTATTGTAATTTTGAAATACACTTGTGCTCTTGTTGAAGTTGTAAGTGTTTCGACTTTCGAACCAGAGACCAAGGCTGTGTTAAACTTGACATTGGCATGAATTGAGCAATATCATATATATGTGTATTGTGTTACATTTCCGGTGCTCATATTTAGAGTATTTTAAAATGAATTAGTCTTGTTGAGACTACGTTGGTGTATTTTCCGTCCTGCATTAACGTAAAATCGTTTGAATGCTTTGTCGTATTGTTGATGAGCATGTCATTACAGAAATATAACAAATTTTAAATGGCTCATCGTGTTGTTCATTTTAATAGTCTGCGCAAAACAAGACAAATAAAACTTTTAAAACATCGTGGCTATTATAAGGCTTAAAATTCCATTTCATTGAAATGATTTCAAGTGCTTACGTTTGCGAGTGATAATGCAAATAATCAATGATTTTTCCTATAAAAGCTGTATAACTTATTGTCAGTATCACTTCTCAATTTAGCAGCAAATTTTCCAATACTAGCAAATTTAATTGTCTGAAAATGAGTTTCCTGAAATTCATAGCGTTTGTTGCACTAGTTCTGGGAACTTGCGCCGACGATTCTACTGAGGAAACCTCTACGGTTTCCGGCAGCACGGCAAGTTTCTGCGGATTAGAGCAGCCAGACTCAGAAAAAACTTGCATAAGCATTCGATTACCGTGGCAGGAGTTGCCGATCTACTTTTGCACCGGTAAAGTAGAATTTTATAAATAAAAATAGCAGGTAAAATTTTCCGCAAGATTATTTCATGTTGATAAAATGGTTTAGACAAAGGGAAAATATCGTACAAGGACCGCTGTGGTCATGAAATCAACCGTTGGTGCTATGGTCAAGAACGAGATCATACTTTACAAATAGCCACTCCCTGGGATTGCTGGTTAGACTCATAATAACAAATACTTATCTAATTCACATTATGTTTCGATATGTGCTCTGAAAATACTATCGTTAGGACCTACTCAATACTCAGCAACAATGAAACATAAATTAAATTGGTCGTAACGGTAGTGTTTTTCAAAGGTAGAATCAACCTATTTAACTTTAATTGTTTTTTGTCATTTCTAGTCCCATCACATCTGTGCCAGGTATGCATACATTTTAGTATTTACTCATCAAGTTATTCGTCAACATACTTACAACAAAAGTTTTACTTTTCGCGTTTTTTCCAAGATTACTGTGTGGGAAGAAACTGCCCTGCAGCTCCATTTAACAGGACTTGCAGTGAAATCAAACCCGATAAGAAGGATCCATGGGATTGTTGTAGCACCTTCTACTGTGACGACGAAATCAAGGCCGAAGAATGTCATATGAGACGACTAACACCAGGCTGTATGAAGGCCCCAAAAAGTAAAACCAACTGCATTGGTTTCAAGGATCAGCATGGTTGCTGCAACAAATACCAGTGTGATGGAGGTAAAAGTTTCTGATTGATATACATCGTATGCATCTTTTCTGTTAAGCTAACTATGATTTACTTAAAATCTTCCCACGCTGTACAATAATTTTCGTAGATGGCAAGCTCGGAATGTGTCCTCTAGAAGCTCAAGCATTAAAATTTAAACAACTGATGGAAGATGCTACAAAATCCAAATCATTGGCAGGAAACATCACGTCGCTGACAAGTAGAATAGGTATGCACACCAGGCGCCAGATTTTCCGTAAACTAACTAGCAGCAGCAGCACAACTTATATGAGATGTACTGGAGACTACACTTGCCCTGGAACAATGAAGTGTTGTTCTATGGATGTTGAAAGTTATCATGGGGTTAGAAAAATGTTGTCCAGTTCATCATCATCATCGGAACGAGCTGTCTATGGGTATTGCATGGATCCAGTTGAGATGATCACAGAAGATAACAAATCGGCAGTCGAGGAAGGGTCTACTTATTCTCCAATGGAAGATGTAAGCGGTGCTTCCACCGGATAACCTTTGAAATGGGCTTACGTCGGCTTGTTTAAATTGGTTTTTTGAGTTGAAAAATACTATGTAGCCAGTTGATGAAAAATAAAAATATTGATTTTAGCCTCTATATACTTCACGATGATTTTTTTATTACAAAAATACGATACTAATATTTTTGTAAATGACACGCGATACATTTTTAGCTTTTTCATTTTCATTAATTGTTAACATAATTAATTAGCATATTGGTATTGCATTCTTTACTGGAATAGCAGCATGGAATGTGATAATTACCATTGTACCCTGTCTTTCGTTAGTTGAGGGATTAAACAATTAATGATTTACAAGTAATTATCCCTTTTAGTATGATAGTGATAACAGCTAGACTTCATGTATGGTATGATGGGGATGGAGCATTCGTTCAGTATTTTCCTTTGCTTGACCAAAAAAAAGATAAACTGATCCTTTAAACTTTTAACTATAACTTAAATACAAGAGAAAGTGCTCCACTTATATGAAATAAAGATAAAGCAATACGTGATGGAAAAGTTTCATGCACCATCCTAAACCTAACATACATGCATAATATATCAACCTCGACAGTAAGTAATATATTTTGTGATTTCCACAAAAACTCATATTGTATTATGTAACTGTTTTCATAATCATGAACATAACGTTTTGTGCTCAAGTCTGTACAAGTTTCTTAGGTTTATTTTTCGATTAGATCAATTTTTTGTTTGTTCAATGATAAGAGCAATATCAATGGGAATTCAATACGGAAGTGGATAATCTCTCAAATGTTAATTGTTAGTAGTCGGATAAGAATGATAAGTATTTACACAACACAATTTTGAAGGATAGCTGGATTTGTTATGAATTATTCCAAGTTTTAACAGTTTTCATCAACAGCACACTATTTTGTATCTGCCTTTTTGTGTTTAGAAATCAAAAGTTGAGTAAAAATCTATTTGAAACTGTGGGTAATCATTATAATAATTTTTATTTACAAACTCTCCATTTGTTTAAACAGATAATTAATATGTATTTCACTTTTCCTGTGTGAGTGATGCGCACTCTGAAAACGCATGTAGAGTAGCAGTATGCAGTAATATTTAGTACAATTTGTATTATTTTATCAGTTTCAACTCCCCCACAAGTTCTGTATTTGCATCAGGAGTATACAAAATATTAAGAGTAAGTTACTACTGCATTCTTGCAGGTAGTAAGAAAGGACGCGCTGCTTTTAACAATGTTGTCCGCATATGTATGCACCTACTAAAATAGGTACCCACGCTCATTTTAATGCGCTGCAACTTCAGTACATAACGTTGTCTGATTATAAGAAAATCAGTAACATGAAAAGCGCAGTAGTGATAAACTTGCAACAATGTAACAGCATAGTACTATGTATCATATTTCAATTTTACAAGGCTTCTTTTACGCATTGCCAATATCATTCATCATTGTAATCTAACTTTGCAAGTTAGTAGCACATTGCCCCAGTGTTAAACAGGGCAGAAGTGAAGGGAATAAAATAATTCTATATATACCATATTGAATGAAGTTCATTCAATGAACTAACAGAAAACTGAACTACTACAAGATTATATTTCATGGAACATGGAAATTACTTTTATATCTAGTATAACAAAATCCTCTATGTAATGCTAGTGTTATATTTTATATAATGCTGTTGCAGTAGGTGACTTCCATGAACGATTGCCTATCTTCGGGTGTAACATATACTGTGTGAATATTGATCATCATAAGCACACTTTATAAGCAGTATAGCTGAACTTTTTATGCATATACTTTTGAAAAAAACTCACATGATGTTGTTGTTGTTATTCCTCGCAGTTTCTGCAATCCTATTACAATGTAAAAATGTGTAGGTTTACTACTGCTGGAATGGTAGCACACGACCACGGCGAATCACACTACTATTACTTACCTCAATATGAAATGAATGCTATATAAAAAAAGAGTCAGTAACAAAATGCTGAAGAAGTAATGCACAAATAAATAACATTGTATTAGTTGTGAACGTATTTACTTGCTCTCACATGTACGCATATTAAAGAATAGAATTTAAGCATACGCTTTTCTTGTACACTCGTTGTCCCTATCTTAATTATCATTTATAAAAAAGAATAGAATATCTTGAGCTGAGGAAATAAAGTTGTAATCTTCTTAATTCAGCGTTTTGCATCGGTTTGTTTGGTGAGAAATGTTGGGTTAATCTTTACTAATTTTGTTTTAGTAAATTAAATATTGCCTGTATGCTCACACATGAATACTATAAATCGTTGTCAGCAGCAAAGATCAATACGACAAAGAATTAACAAGGAGACACCACACGAAATGTGTTTCAGTGTGTCTAATATCACCCTATCTCCATCATTATTAAGAAGAAAAAAGAAAATGAGTTGAGCAGTAGCAAATAAATAAAAATAAGTAAATAAATCAACGTAGAAAAGAGACGATGACGATGATTTGTCCCTCAGTTAGTAAAGTGTAGTTTGCTGAGGAAGGTATTATATGGAAATAACGGTGGCATTCTTTTGGACGGTGTATACAAAGGAGATGTGCATTTTTTTCTTTTCGACGGGAATTTGTGCACATATTTAGTGAAAATTGCTGAAAACGAGAATTACATACTTTCCAGTGGTAGTGTAAGGTTGTTTTGTAGTCAATAGTGGAAGCTTGGTATAAAGTGCGTTTATAGAAAAGTGAATGAATTTCTGAAGAAAAAGTGGTAAAACGTGAAGTGGCGCTACCACTGCTGTATAAGCAGGAATCCGAGTTTATTATTGAAATCGGTAAGGACAGCAATTTATAGAGCAGTGTTACAAGCAGTTTTTGGTAATTGTATGCACAGCTCTCATTGTTGACGCTAACATATAGTTATCATACCTTTTGTAAAAGAATGTTCTTGCTTATATTGACTAAGCATTTTTGTGAATTATTGACATTCGAAGAAAAAAGCGTCATGATGCAGTTTTATTAAATACAAGCATGTTCCTTT
>JAHZMZ010001527.1:0-18498 GCA_027743805.1 Lepidocyrtoides sp. E14 | reverse complement strand
ATATTTACTAAACGCGACACTAACGCATGAAAGCACCTTTTCTTGAAACCCAAATTTAGTCAGGAAAAAAAAAGTTGGCTGGCTTCCGTTTGTCTTGTCATCATCATCATCATCACCACCCTCACCACCACCACCTTCATTTTTTATAGTTTGTCTGTGAAGTGAACTGAAGCGTGCTATTCCATACATGTATATGTGATTGTTCATCATTAAATGAAGGCATTTAAAGAACAGAGACAACCAGTTTTTCCATCGTATTTCAACTCACTCTATAAAGCAAGTTGGCAGGTTTCATAAATTCGAAAATAAAGTTGGGACGAAAAAGAGAAAACTCTAAAACTCTATAAAACGTGCACTCAAATGTCCACATCTGTTTTCGGGAAGGAGCAATGCAGCAATAGCAGAAACAAGATAACTTATTATGGTGTTTACTGCAGTATTTTTTCATGATATTCTTTAAAATGGACCCATTTGCTGTATATTAAGAAAATAGAAGAGTACAAGTATGTCTGTCGCTATCAAAGCTGACATTTCCCTGTCTCACTGTCCATTCTGCATTTGGAAACATTGTGTGCCTAGTTTTTACTTTCATTTCTGTCCCCTTTTTATGAGGACAAAAACAAATAGCTACGGAACAGGAAGAATGAAAAGGAGCAACTGAAGCGGTTGGAAATGAAGTGCTATATAATGCGTAGAAGGTTGGACATACTCAATTCTACTTTCATACATATGATGGGATAAATATATATTTTTTGCACTATGCCGTAATGGGAATCTTGCTGCGGTCTCCCCGCATGCAGTCTTCTTAAATAACCTGCAAAGTCTCCAAATGGGCCTTGGTAAAAGTATCGCATTGCAATAATAATCATGTGTGGAATAAAATGATATCCTGCAATATTTCTGAGCTTCCCTCTAGCTCTCCCTCTCTTTTCAAAGTATTGTCCTGATAACCATCATGTCATTTTATACATTTTCCTTTTTCCAACAAAATACGCTTCATAGAAAAAAGGGATTCACCAAATACAATCGTTTAGGTATTGTGAAATGTTCAAAATTTATAAATGCACTGTTTGGTCATTCACTCAAGACAGGTCAATGTTCTTTATAGTAGTTAGGTTAAGCCAACTTGACATTGAAGTAAAAGTAGCTGGTAAAAATGCTTTATTTAGTCAAAGGCAGAGACGGAGAGACTATATTCTCGTTGAACAAATAAAGATAAAATTAAACCCATGTATGAGCGCACGTAGTCCCATCATTCTATATACCACATAAAATACACTAAATTACGTCAGGTTTGATTGTTCTTAGACAAAAGTACTACTTCCGAAGGTTAGCCATTATTGTCAGTGTGGGCCATTTTGCAGTGCATGTAGTAGCTCAAATGATCAGCACACAAAGCATTGTTTGGTGCAAAAGATAAAGCGTAGAGGGCGTGGTGCATTATGCTGTCTTGTACAGAATACGCATTTAAAAGTCTTAGTGATTGCTGCATCGTTCCAATCTCTCTTAAACTCCTTTTTTCTGTTATTCACGTGCCAGGCTCATATATCATTGCGCATATATGCAAAAATTATTAGAGCCGCAAGCAATACTTTAAAAATGTCTTGAATGTTCGTATCCTCCCCCTGAAAAACAAAGCAAAAAAAATCGTAAAATATGAGGACGCACAATAAAACGACAGAATTATAACGACATTTTTCTTTCTAGACATGTATTTCTGTCCTAGGCATAGAAAACTGGTACCGGTACTTCTCAAATGTCAAGAGATGCATAAAAATGCAAAAGTACATGATGTTCTTGAATAGAATAAAAGTTTTATTATGTTAAATGTATGTAGATCTAATACTGCTTTACAAATTTAGGTACTTTATACATATGCTCAGATTTTAGTTAGTTGGCTCACTCATCTATTGTACTTTACTAAACATTTCAAAAAAGTATATCCGCCCGTATTTACATTATGGAAATGGGTAAATTTGACTTACTGGAGCAAAAATTGGGTGAATTTATACGATTAATGTGATCTTGACATACAAATGCACGCAACATAATATATCAGCACTGCTCATATTATGATGAGACGCAACTTTTTGCTTGATAGTACAATGTGATTGAAATCACTTCCGCCCTTTTTGTCCTGTGCAAACAGTTATTCTTTTTTAAAGACTCATATGGGAGGGCACACGACGTACAACAGCTCATAATATATTTAAAGTGATTGCTGGCCACACCGCACATTTTTGCGCGTTACTTGAAGAATAGAGGTAGCAGAAGCAAACAATACAATCACATCACGAAATCCCTTTGAAATATATTACTTTCTTTGCAAACAATGACAGACATTTATGAGGTGCGGTCAAAAAGGCACACCGTGCGAATGCGATACATCCACAAGCGTAAAAGAATCTTTTCCTCATTTATTATCACGCCGAACGGGCGAACAATACAGCTCCAGATAGCATCGTCATCTTAGATATAGTTGAGCCAAGTAAGAAGAAATATATGTTTGGTTTAGCAGAAGGGGTCCAACAACAACAGCAGACTTTTAGCGAAATTATGCATTAGAAACAAATACTGCAGTAGTTTACAGTGAACCATTTCAGCCATTAACTGGCTGAGAGTTGAATGAATTGTACAAATACGGCTGGCCATGTTATAAAATATTTTACAGTTTCTCTCTGTCAAGTAGTATTATGAGAGATGACACCTAATCCAACACTAACCATATTATTCATGCACGGTTTACATTTCTAATAATATTTGCTGACTTTATTCCTTCTTGAAGAAGGATTATGTACGGAGTACATTGCATTGTGAAACTTTATACTGCAAAATTTAGTCTTAAGAATAAAAGCCTTTATGAGTAGACGATGGGCTGAATTTTGCAAGTCAGTCATATCATTTTCGACGACTTGATGATCTTGATAGAGTGCTATGATGGGATTCATGACATTTTGCAACGTGTCAGCAACAGACCTTTATAGTAGGTGTGTCTGCATAATATTTCAACTTTTAACTACATATTATAGCTTTGTTATTCGTTTCTAACTTCGTCTTTGTGGCTTTTAACCATTTCTTCGCATTTTTAACTTTGACCAATGTTTTTCAACAACGCGGCGCATTGCTCTTCTTGCTGTAGTAAATTATATTAAAGACTTCATTTTTCAAGATGTAAGTGTGAATATGTTTAGAATATTATTCTTACGTTTGGAAAATTCATTTGCCTTCATAAAAATGGACGATGTTGATGATGGCTTTTCTAGTTTTTATGCAAAAAGAGTTTATTACGTGGGATCATTTTTACCCTTGTCAACCTCAGCCAGTCAGCCATATAGTTGAAAAGTTTCTCAAAGAGTAAAAACCATTTTTTTGTTCAGATTTACATTACAAATTCAAAATTGCAAATGTTTTGTAATCCATAATAACCCATGATAATAACTTCAGCACGTACCATGTACTTGTATTGAATACTGAGGAAGATGAAGAGATGGTGGATGTTTTTGCACAAAAAAAATATACATTTCTTTCCCTGTGTATATTCGCAGTATGTGAAGACAAAGGCAAGCAGGGATATTAATTTCACTTCATTTTACAGCAAAATAAGTCATAAAAAGAAACTAAAAACCGTGCTGCCGACGTACTGCTTGAAACAGGAATTCGGTATTTAGAATGATCTTCCTTTATACTCTAATGTTATTTACATCACTAATTTGCATAATATTTAGAATGGAACACGCGTGCAAAAAAGTATTTACACAGGAAAAAAATATATTTAAAAAATGCTGCAGTGCCAGTGCTCGGGAACCGGGACGCATAAACTACCTTGCAGAATGCCTAGCTTTTGTTGACTTTTTTATTACCACTTTCGGGACCAAAAGCGAGTCACAATTTTCTTCTGCTCAAAGTAGTGAATCCTATGTTCTTTCAACTGTAAAACTGAGTGATTCCTACTTCATATGAGCTAAAGCGTTTCTCATTTCACTGTGTCCTCATTTTCTTGCTGTCCTTGTAGAAGCAGGCACTGTTAGCTGAAGATCGTAGAAGGCACTATTATAAATAAATGAATCGTACTAACAGAAATGAGTGGCCTTTCTACTTCAATTTCGTCAGGTACACAACGGAACGGAATGTACTGTTAAACTCTCTTGTTGTTTTGTTTACCAGTCAAGCCTCAAATTTCTTCATTCTCTAGCTCCGCGGCAGTAGCAATTTGGGTAGAAATGATATTTAATTTTCTCATTCTCTTTTGGAAAACAATTTTCAATGAGAAGAAAGTGTTTTAAATGTTAAATAGATGCGATGTATGCATACGGATGCGTTCTAGCTTTTTATGTGAAAGATAAGAAAGAAACTTGAAATTGACGCTACCATACTCAGTTTTGGGAAGGAAAAGTTGAAGCGTTAAAAGCGTCTTTTTGTATGTACGACAACGAGACCGTATAGGTACTAGGTACATCGTACATGCATTATGCACTACTTCACTTTTTATTTGGTGGATCTAGTGTATTTGCTGTAGTAATCTACTTTTCATCATACACTATTCTGCTGTACCAAAAGGATGGTAAACTCATACTAGAGATTAAAATCTTCATGGTTTTTATCCTCTCCCGAAAGAAAAACTACACGCCTGGATCAGAGTATTTGAATGTTTTGTGATGTGTGGGTGGTGGTGGTGGTGTTGTTTTAGGACTTCGGGCTGCTGATGGACGATCAAATGCTCTTTATCTTTTCAGTGTAGTTGTGTTGCGTATATGCACTTTGAAGACGTTTCTTCCTCCAAGAAAAAAAAATTCTCAGTGGTATCATTCGTCTTGGTGGCAGCAAAATGTTAAAAAGTTTCTCAAAGTAGTCTTTTATATCTCTAAGGCCCTCAAAGTTTACTGTACGCTACACAGTCTTGAAAGTGTAAAAGGGAAATGTAAACAAACAAACCATTAAAATTTGTAGTTTTTTTCATTGGAACCACCACTAAAAAAGAAGAAAAAATAAGTAAAAGAAATATAATAAATATAAATGCGAAGCGATTTTGCAGTCAACATGTAAATAGTATTTTGTATTATGCCTTCGTCATTGAATTACTAAATTTTATTCTTGACAGTTGAACAGGCAGACATGCTCCAAGGCTTTAACGTAAATGCAGCTTATTATCATGCTACTATAGTACACAGAGTTTGTTACACAGATAATGTGAGACTGCATGAGTTCATTGAGTTTGTGTACTTTACTATTAAAATGAAAGGGTTTGAAAAAAATATATGCGATTGTATTTAAATGGATATGAGATAAAATGCCATTCGCTATTGCCGCAAATGCCAATTCGTGAGATGTCAAGAGTGTAAGTTACGACCTATAAAGAAGTTTTTTTTTTGAGCTGCATGAAGAAAACTTTCAGAGGGAAAAAGTAAGTGAAGTTTAGAGCATGACGATCTTAGATTTGTGGCCGCGTATAAAGATCGTGATGTAATCAGCATCCTTTATCCTCTCTCATGTCTGTAAACGTTGTTCTGATTTTAATAAGCATGTTGTACATAGACATTCTACATTGTTATGCTATTAGTATTTTTTTGGTCACCGATTCATGTCGATCTTAACCAGATATTGAAGAGACGGGTATAAATGGAGTCATGACTCATGCTCATGATTTTGAAAATCATGTATCATAATGAGTGTACGCACAAAGTCTTCTTGTTTGCCTGAGAATGCAATTTTCTAGCAGCTAATATGTAAGCTTGATATGCATCCTTTGTACCGCTGCTGCTTGTTCAATAATTAATGCCTTGTAATATCTAGCAAAGTAAAATCAACCAATCTACAAATTAAGAAAGTAAACTTGAAAAAAAGATCTTACACTGTTCTGCCGATCTAAACTGAAAAATATATATCTCGGTCATGCTCCCATAGCTGTTAGTTCAGAGTGAGTTAGGGGGAGAGAGAGAGATTGTTCCACGACACACATGTCGTAGATATTTTGCAAATTTTATGGAATAATTTCATTTCTTTGAAATGTGCTTTTGAACTGTCAGCCAAAAGCATGGCTTATTTACTGAATACAACTGACATGGCACCCTCTTACAATTCCACTTAAAAGAGCGCACTTCCGTTTCCTTTTCAGTTCACGTTCAAAGCTATGTAATCCAGCTTGATGTTGAACTCTTTGTTTTAGTTATGGATTAGAGCGAAACAAAAATAATAATAATGGTTGGTAATACTACAGACTACAACAATATCCTATGCAATTCTATACCGTGTTTATTATGCTTATACTCTGGAAACATTTAGATACACACATTACTCTGTCGGTATACTGGACTCCTATGTTTATACTTGGTGCTATCATATTACAGGAAACGTAGCAGCAGCGTAATGTTTTCACTACTATTACTAAATTGTCAGAATCCTCTAACTCTGCTCTTAAAAAATGAGCATCACATTCACAATATGTACCGCCGGCTATTGGGAGAAGTGATATTTCGATAATGAAAAACAAAGAAATATCATTTACATATAAATTTCTCCCATTTACCGTTTACTACCAGGACAAATGCATTTTTTGTGTCATTGTTTAAATAAGTATCACATGCTCCCCTGATACAACCATGTTTGATGAAATGGATGGTTGTTCCCTCCGGAATGCCATTTTCCCGTAGACTTTTCCTTCTCTTCCTCTTCTTCTCTGGCTCGTTGTACAAATCAACAGCCCGTTTTTCCTCTTTAAATGTTTGCATCTTGTGTACACAGCACAGAGTACACACAAAATGCACATGGGTCTTTAGACATAATGGGAGGAAGTGCGAGTACTGATTGTGTGAGCGAGCACTTTACTTTTTTCGACGAATTGTTTACACACATCTATCCTTTCCCTCCCAAAGCCATTGCCGGGTACACAAAAGCTCATTTTTGTTGTAAAAGGCGAAAAGCAGCAAAGTAAATGAAAGCTACAAATTAAACAACTTGCAGTCCATTTACCATTTACGGAAAAATGGTGAATTATGGAGCAAAACATTATGATAAAGATGGTATGATGGCATATAAAATCACGGTTTTTTGTGTTTCATGCATTTTTACTTCTCGGCACAAAAACTTTATTAGTTAGGTTGCACATGCGAGGCACTTTATATTCCACGCATCTGTGGTCGGTTTTTAGTCGCCTTTTGATAATACCTTTTATAACTAATAAATTAATGTATGTGTTTGATAAACAAACTGCATTAAAGCTCCAATAAATCTTTACGTTTTCAAAGGTTTTCAACGAAAGCACACAAAATTTAAATAACAGATTGCACATTATGAAACAAAAAAGTGTTTTCCATGTCTAAAAAGCAATTTCATAGCTCATTTGCAGTTGAAGGAATAAACACTACACTAGTGCTTCTCCTAGTAGTACATACCTACCACATCCGCCTGAACGACTTGACTGAAAGTGCCCATTCCATTCCTCAAGATGGCTGTTTTTTGCCCATACAATAGCGCATTAGTGTAATAAAATTCAAAACCAGAAAATATCTCTGATGATGAAGTCTTGTAACATGTTGTCATTTTAAATTGCGGGAACAGCCGGCGTTCATGTTCACAAGTAATAACTTCAAAAGGAAACTCTACTACTCCACTATCATCAACAACATCGTTCACAAGCCAAGTCAACTAGTCACATAGTTGACTCTTTATATACGAAGTATTTACACACACACACGCACACGTGGCGTACATTCCAAATTCCAATTCGCTTGCATGCATACATTCTGTTATATTTAAATCAAACATGCTTATCTAAAACAATAAAACATTCATAAAGAAACTCTACACCGTATTATTTATGTACATATAGATAAATTTGCAAATTGGCCAGAGAGAATTTCATTAATGTTGTCGTAATTTCCGATTCTAATCAACGCTGTCAATTAACACTTCACTGTTGAAGCTTACACCCTAATGAAGCATGAAAATTTGTACATGACACGCCAACACACCCACTAATGAACCAAAATGACTAGTTTACATAGTGGATTTTGCTTTTAACCCCCAAGACATCATGCAACACGCTGTAAACACAGGCAACCAAGCTGCTTTTTGTTTGTTGCATGTTGGTTGGGCTAGCATGTGCTTTTCATAAACGTCAACCGCATTTTTGAGCGAGCAGGCATAGTCCCAATAGGGAGCAACCCAAACCCAATAATAATAATCCCATGATGAAATGAAGTTTGATATACCTGTCATAATTTAGTTTAATATTAGATGTATATCAGGTTTAAAGCTGATGTTTCGCAATAATCATCATCATCAGCAGTACGGCACATTATTATTGTTATTATTTATGTTGTCGAATTTTCAAATACAAGGGACAAAAGCACATACACCACTATTAATCAGGTTTATGCTTCACAAATCAAAAAAAGTTGTGAAATACGAATGCTTTAGCGGTGGATAGCTGAAATCCCTAGAGTCTCATGAAAAGAACATTAAATATTCAGAGAGTGTTATTTTAAGCATGTTATGTATAAATTATCAGGCTAATTCTGCCGCTGTTGTTGGTGAGCTCGAGCTGGTTTGTGTGACATTATATGGCTGTGACATTAAATGACCTGTAATCATAATCCACTACCTCGTTACTCGCACTCGCGGTAGTCTCAACTCAATATCGTTATCACAGTAAATACCTCTCCTTTGCGCACTCCTATATAATCAACTAAAAGTAAAATAAGTTACATTGCTCATTATTAGCATTTTGCAGAAGAAATTAAGGAAAGCACAGTGGACAAACTTGGGTACAATAATAATATAATATTTACAGTAAATATAGCAAGTGCTTTCGCTTCGTAAATCAAGATAAAGCCCAATGATACTCTCCATATAGCTATCAGTTTAACTTTGTATGGATGAATGAATGCTAAACTATTGGAATATTGTATAGTTTCTCTTGTACTCTCTCATTGCTTTACTCTTCTACTGTACCTATAATTCCACAGAGAGATTAGAAAAGACTCTTGTGGGAAAAGCGGAGCAAGTTTATAGGTTATCCGGGTCATTTTGGTATTTGTTCTTCTGAAAGAGTGGATTTATGACTACTTTTTTGGTGGTACGGCAGGCAGACCAAACTTTCGTCTCTGAGCATTCCTCACCACGACGCTGACGATGGTGATGCCCTGATGTACCATGTTTCATACCAACTTCTCACACGATCGTCGCTTCCAGCGGTAGTAGTGGTAGCACGCTATGCTGGTTGGCTTGCGTTTGGTGGAACATCTAAAACCGTTTGTTATATTATTAGTATTTGTAGTAGAATGCATACAAGGCACGTTCTGGATTACCCATGACCAAACTAATTTTTGGATTACTTTCCTTTCACGGACCAAACTCAAACATTTCTACGAAAACTCATGTTTTTGATTGTCGACTGTTCACTTTTGTTCCCAAACTAGCACTAAACTCCTCCAAACACACACATACATAGACGAAACAACACGAAAGAAGGTTATGACTTCAAGCCGAATTTTAACAATTTGTGCTAACAATATAAAATTTGTTGTTCCTTCATCTACATAATACGTCGGCAAATCCTTTAAAAAAAGTACTTCACTTACGGCAAACAAGTGTGTTATATAATAACAGACATGTACATGTACACAAGTGAAGCTTGTTCAGAAGTGTGTGCGAGCGAGCACATCTTTTGCGTTTTTTTCTCATGAGGAGCGAATAGGGTTCCATAAAAAGTTACATACATAAATTGAAGACGGCTAAGTCTCAAAGTAAAGCGGGAAAGAGTATCATTATCTCAAGTAAATTAGACAGTGTTTTGTTCAACTTGAGAGATAACAAGCCATGCTTGGCTGCAAGTGTCATGTTATATATACTGCGCAAATAAATACATGCATACAGGCTTCCTTCTAAATGCTACATAAGCCGAGTTTTTTTATATATATTTCGCTCATTTTTGAGATGGCTAGTGCATGTATTTTATGTGCTTAGGTTTTTAGGAATGACTCTTTCTAGAAATAAGCTAAAATCAGCCTCTGGGCTTTGTCGTAATACACTGTCAAAGTAAGTAAGTTTGTTGTGTCCTTATTATAGCTACAAGTAGACATTTCATGTCAACGATTTAGGCCAGCATGTAGACGACAACAGCGAAAATTTACTCTCTTCCTCTTGACATGAACGTCAACATGTCGGAAAAGGTTGATAGAAATGGATTCCATTCTCGTGTATCGGCCTCCTCTACTGGTAAATTCGATTTGGGCTGAGAAACTTACACTATTGCTTTTTAAAGTGATTGCAGTTAGAAAAGAGAAGTTGGGATGCTTTACGTAATCAAATGCAATGTATCTATACTTTTGCAAACTTTTATGGTGTGACAAGAAACTATGAATTTCTCTAGTCCTGCATCACTTTTTATAGATTCATAATATACAAACTACTTTTTTTTAAAAGAAAAAAGCAAGAAAATTAAAGTAAAATGTTCTCTTCAAAAGTAAAAGTTTCTCAAATTTAAAACTACTGTTGGTGAAAAGGTAGACTTAATAGAAAGTGACGAAACTGGAATATTTAACTCATTCCATTATTTTCACTTTGATGTATTCAATAAACTTGGTTACATATGAACCGTAATACAACTTTGTAATGCTGTTATTTACGAGGAAGTTGCAAGGGTTAGGTATTCACTTTTTTCTAAAGAAACATTGCAAAAAATTCGTCACATTTCTGAAATTGAAGTTTTCCCTTTTAGCAAGGTACTTTCATCTTTTCAATCAGAGAAACTGACGAACAGTTGGAATCCGTAAAGAACTCTGCAAGCCAAAAGATTGCTCAATTTGGCATAATCTTGACAAGCAGATGAAAGCTAGAATTAGAATGTTGAGCCAATGAAAAAGAAAGGCTTATTTAAAAGGAAACGTTTTTGATGTCATTTGACGTCAGAAAGGTTAACTGAAAATCAGATGAAAACTTAAGCTACGATTTTATTAATTTTCAAAGCTTTTTAGCTATTACCTCCTATGGCTCACCTAGTATGTATGTCTAAGTATGGTGGTGGGGAAGAGAAGTGCATGCACTGTGCTGTGCACTCTTTGCAGTGATCAAGATAGAAGCAATCTTTAATTAAATTGACTCTTTCTCTATTTTGACTCTAGATCTGGTTTGGTGAAAGCAAGTATGAAGGAAGAGTTAACGGAACTCAAACTCGCAGACAAATATAAGTTTGGAAAGTTGATGCCTTGCTGAATAAATTTCACTGTCGTTCGTTATCTAACAGGAAATCTGTATTATTTACGTGAATGGTTGGCGCAAAAAGAGGAAGCGGGGGCATCGCAGGGAGCACAGTAATACCCATCAACAGCAAGAAGCATCAGGAGAAAACGTCTAATCAGGTTGGTTAGTTTGATTGAAGCGGAGATGGATGTAATTTTGAAAAACTTGTTATCTTTAAGTAAATTTATTAAGTAACGGGCAGTTTCACGTAGAAGCAAGCAAAGCGGAAAGTAGCATTATTTCTTATATGAAACATACAAACCAGAGAGTAGCCATTAAATAACTCACGATGATCATGAATTTTACCGAGAATGATCTTCGTGATCATACATATACATTTATTGCTAATGTTAGTAGCACATCATACAGCCTTGGTACAATTCGTGCTATTGTTTGCATGCATTTGATCCATTACGCTTTCAGCTCTCACGAAATTCACCATGATAATCACGATGGTGGGCTGATCCAAAAAAAGAAGGGGAAAAGTTCCTGTTTGATTTTTAATCTCACTCTGTGGCCAAAACCAGACCGGTATAGATAAACAGCACCGATGGGCATCCAATGGTGATGCTTCACTTCCGATCTCTTCAGCAGCAGTTTTGCTGGTTGTTTTGCTCTTTATCAAAAATCAAGTTTAGAAGCTCAATCCTACCTACCACCATGCATGCACGACTAACAACAACACACAGCACCGCAAACACAAAAAAAACAACAGTAGTAATGGTAATGCTACATTGTTGTTGTTAGAGTATAATAATACTTTGTCAGAACAGAAGCATGAGAATAAAAAATGTTATTTGTAGTCAGTCACGTACATTTTCCATGTCTGTTTGTGTACATAAGGTGATTCACGAATTGAATTTAGAGACAATACAATTTCCATACAGATACTATAAACATAATGCATTACATATAAACTACGTAAAAAACAAACTGACTGATGCTATAAGCTAATGGAAATGAAAAGATTTTACTCATGGTATCATCTTTATTATCATCATCCTGGAAAGTAGCTTCCTTTCATTTCAGCATTGCTACTGGAAGTGGAACCAAAAGCATGCTTACTACTACTACCAGGAAAAGAAGGAATTATGCCGGAAGAGTTGATGATAGGATATCTTTTGTTTGGAAAACTTTGTCGGTATTATTTGCCATTATTAGCAGAGCTTCACCTTTTCGCTGCTGCTTAAATACATCTTTGGCGATTACTAGGGAGGGAGGACAAAATAATGGAGGTTGAAAAATAGACGCTAATAGAAAGAACAAAGTTCTAATGCATTTAGGTATGTTTTGTGCTGACCAGTATGCATCGGCATTCTGAATTGCACTGGCTGACATGGTCGACAAGCTACTCTACTGTAAGTGATGTTTAAGACAATAGAAACGAATTGATTACCATCACAGTCTGCAACAATCTAACAAGCTGCGAATGTCTAGGGTAATATGTATTACGTGTACAGAACGGAAATACCATGTGAGATTAATATTGAATTGTGCTAATAATACTGCCGAGTGATGGATGAGACCAAGAGGAGAAAGCAAGCATAAAACTTTTTCGTTCGCGATCAATTGGGATATATCCTACATTTTCTTTAAATGGATTGTAAAAGAACATTGTGTATGTACATATAACCCGTTTTGACTCCCGAAAGCCAACTGCACATTATTTCGTCCCTCCAGTGTAGTCACAGACAAGAGTACTGCACAATAGCATAATGCTTCTGTTTTATTATTTCTTTGGACAGCCGGAGCATATGGTAGAACAAGTTGATGTTTTGACAATTAGATCCATGTGGCATGGCTTGTCATGATAAATTGGATTAAATACAAATGTATGTACGGTGTAGTCATCAACATGCAAAGAATGGAAACACGTCGTGCACAGAATTATTTCTGTTTTTCTTTCACATTTATCACACAAAATATCGTTTTTGCAAACAGCAGTTCAGCACCCTGTATTTAAAATGAATTCATCTACATACATTTTCAACAGCATCTCATACAAGTCTTTTAATAGGTAAAATTAAACGGTGAAAACCTCATGGCTGAATTTTGGACTTTAATACATTTATGCATATTATGCATGTTTTATACTGCAATATTACAGTTATGTACAATTGGGCTTCCCTAGCTTTTCTCCTCAACGATTGCGTACAAGTACAATATTCTAATTAGCCAGAGAAAATCTCCAAAGAAAACGAAGAGGAAGGAAGCGGTGGATGAAGGGAAGGAGAATTTTTGGATAAAGATGAGAAGATAGATAGGCACGCAGTCTGCTTTTCTTCATCCTCCCTTCAGTCATTTTCCTTTTTCGTTAAGCCTAGGAATTCCAAATTAAGAAAGGATTTTAGAAGAGTCTTCAGCCATACTTGTTTGTGAATGCTGTGTAGTTTTGCTTGAGAAAGAGGTAGAATTAAGTGTTCATAAAGGTTGTGTAGTCATTCATCTTATTTGCATTGCATTTTCCCCATATCTTATTAGCACCATAAAACCCAGCAATGCCAGGAGGGGTATCCTTATGAGTTGTACACACCTACGTACAAAGTTACAAGGCCCTTGTCTGGTGGAAAGATAAGAAAAGAAGATTCTACAGTTTCCCTTTCATCATCATTGCTCATTTTCTTCTTCTGTACATGCATGTTGTAATAAACGCATAGCTGGCATTAATCTTTTTTCTGGAGTGTGTGAATGAATCTGGAAATTTGAATAAGATAGATATGGCTGTGATTATGATGTGATGACATCAAGAATAAATGGTCGGCACGTGTGAGGTATCATTAAATGGGAATTTCCGCATCGATTTTTAATCCAGTAGCATGAATCGAATGGGTTTCCATCCTCATCGTTTCGGGCAACCGGGATGCTGGCGTACTACCGATTTTATCTTAATTTCACTCTCCTTGCAAAGTTGAGTGAGAGTTTAGTAGTAGAGTCGTATATCTGGTGTCGCATGCTACTCGTAAATTTTACAAGTTATAAACACGTAGGTATAATTTTATCATCACTAAATATGTAAATCTGCTCAAGCAAGGTGGATAATATAAATTATCTAACTCACATTGGAGCGGAGGTTTCTATCCAGCAATTCACGTGCTATTGAATAAATTTTTAGCATCCATATCTTCTCGACATATAAACCCATGTTGCTATTTCTTTACATCCTTTTAGTATTGGTACATGATAAATATATATAGTATATTGTGTACCCACGAACGAACCCACGGCTGTTGATATTTTTATCCACAATTTCCATTGCTTCAAATGGTAGAGATACAATGTACAACACTTGTCATCTTTTCCTAAGCCACCACTACATACTTTGCAGATTACGCATTCACTCACGCTGCATTAGATCACGTTTCCTGCGAGGTGAACGCTTTATGAATAATTTTCTCGACCTTTTCCACCTTGATTGTCGCAGAATGCATAACCAGTGTTTTTGAGCTTCGCTTATAGTTATGAAACGTAGATAGAGTGCACCATCATGAAGGTAATAGACAACAAAATTTTAAAGTATATAAACGGATAAACATTCACTCCATGTCAGTCTGCCACAACAATATATCAACGTGGAAAATCTCTGCACACATTCAAAATGGGTGCAGTGCAGTTTAAGTATATTCATAGTCATGATTCATCATCATCATCGTCATCATTATTACCATTCACAGCCCAAAATATTTAACCTAAAGATGACTTATATGCAAAAGAAAGAAAATCACTGTAGTATATAATATACAGCCCAAAGTAGCAAATTCTCGTGTTCATCGTAATAATATTCTTTATCTGTGTTTAAAACTTCTCTCTACCCACAAAACATAAAAACATTAATTTTAAACTTATAGGTATGATGAATGAAAAAAAAATCCATTCTAAAAATCTATATCTTTATATATTATGTCGAATACAAGCAAGTACAAATGTGCATGAATCCACACGGTAAATTAAACTTTCTGAATTAACCATGAGAAATGCACCTGCTGCTATATACCATACGTCTGTTGTGTGTAGGGATCATAAAAATGAAAATATTTTGACTTCCCCCATCAAGAACACTTGTACATACAAACAAACAGATACGAAAAAAGAAACAGAGATGAAAAATTGCTCTATAGTCATCATGGCAGAGCCATAATAGGTTATTATTATTATTATTTTCTATTGTGTTATTGTTGTGTTTTACGTGTGATCTCAGAGGAATAACTTGCTTTCAGTTTTGCATTCCCATGAGTTAATTAATGAGCGGTGCACTTACAACAGCTATCAATAATATTATCTCATCAAAAATGTATGTTTGGATACCTAAAAGCAAAATATTATCGTGTATGCTGCTGTGAAGTGTTGTGTGTCCTTTTCTACATCAGAGAGAGATATTTTGCTGCATGAAATTCTTTACATGCTAAAAACTACAGTACTTTGATATATAATCTTAAATATTCACTTCATGCGACTTTTGTATATATGTGTGTGTGCGTTCTTTTATGTTATTTTTCGTAAATTGTTAATAACTGATAAAAAAATATGAACATGGACTTAATTTGTGATTTTTACTTGGATATATAAGGTTTTATAACGTTCAGAGCTTGGATGTATGAAAATTAACAACAACGGCACTCATTTATTCAAGTAAGATAAATCAGAAAATGTAGTTTTTTTTGCGACCAACAGCTACCACTACCACCACCAGCAGCACGGTCGTCCTTTGTATTTTTAGCTTGCTTTGATATGGATTATGTTTTTACACGACGAGGCAGTGTCAGGACTGCTTGCAGTGATAATAATCTTTGTGGATGTACACGAGGGAGGCAAAAAATGCACCTGTGTGTTGATGATGAGTGATGTACATGCTCATATTGCTACTTAATTTTCATACGTTCAAACGGATAATAGTAAGCCTTCAACCCTCCTCACGCATTTCTAGTACTTTTGCTCCCTTCACTCACTGACGAATAATGAAATGAATGAATGTAGGTAGTGAAATTAAATGAATTCTTTTTGAAAATTTATTTATATTTATAACGCACTACTCTCAGTTCAAGCAAATAACTCTCATCAAAGCAAAATCTTTGTGTTCAATGATGACACAGAAATGTAAAAAAAGACTTCTTTACTGACTTTTACTCATTGCCAACAAATAAAACAAAGTTATAATAATAATTGTGGTGACGGTGGTGGCTGTACTGTCACGAGCAAAGTAAATTTGCGAGGCGTATTGTTTATGATGTACTCACTGAGCTGTTAAAAAGAGATGCCCTAATCTGATATGCATTTAATATTCATTTATCTAAATAAATAATTTTTTTGTATCATTTAAGGTGTATTTTTTGTACATTGGTTGAGATAAGAATACTAATGATGATGACAACAATGATGTTATTACATTACACGCAGCTAATGATTGTAATTTCCATATCACGCTTTTATGCGAATAGTGAATATCATGTACTACTCACTCACTGTAAATCATTTCATCAGTAATGTGATTTGTCACGACTAATAAAAATTTTCGGCGAACAAAGAGAGGTATAACTGTATGTCATTATGATTGTGCAATAGGTAGGATAATTCCCTATTTAAGAAACCTATGAACTAAAAGTAACTGTAAATTTACATACACAATAAAAGCAAACGGTAATTACCGCGACGGGAGTGACGTTTGGATGAAAATTGAGTGATATTCACTAGCTAAAACAGTGACTTCCTTGATACCCTCTTTGATTTTGTTTTCCAATTTGCCATGCATAGTCAGTCAAGAGTCATGTAGAACATAACAAAACGTAAACAAAGAAATGGTGCTCGTGGTAGCATTACGTCATTTTAGGTAAAGTAGAATCAAGTCATGAAGTTAAAATCCAATCATGGAAAGCAGTTTTGGAACCTAACTTTCCAAATCCTGTTTGTTTTATGCTGAAATGTGGAATCATTTTTATTAGGTAGTTAAATTAGTACTTATATCGTACTAACTTGACTTTTTTTCTGCATAAAATGTTCAATCACGTTTTAAACAAACGCACCCCTTAATCTTCATTTTGCCAGAAATGTGGTAAGAGTTTCATGTAGAAACCAATCCGTTATAATGTAGGTAACCGCAGTCGGTGGATCAACTCTCGCCTTTGCCGTTGCATTTTTTGCGTTATCTGAACAAGTTTGTTAATTCCTTATTATTCAACAATAGTAACTAACAGACATGCATATAAGCAAGAATGCAACGCAAAAGACTCGAAATGTTGTTTTGAACAAATGAACTTTTTATTTGAAGAAATATGATGTAGTGTTATCACACCTTGCTGTAATCTCTTTCAAAACGTATAAAACACGGACTCGTGAGATGCAATATTAAATATGTGAAAAATTATTACCGACATTGCAAATTATATTTTTAATCTTTTGCAAGCAAGGATGTTATCTTGAAAACATAATATTATCCTGTTGACTTCATCAAGAATCCCAAGAAAGTACTTTTTACTTGAAAGTGCCATACGCTTCACAATATGCAATCATTCCAATCCAATTTTATCTGCAGTACTATGCATAAGCCGAAAAACATTCATTTCTTAATGATTATCAAGCCAAGATTGAAGATTTTTTCAAAGTGACTTCACTTCAGAAAAGAAGACGAGTCAAAACAAGTGAGAGGGAAGATTTGCCACACGCTTTTCAGATTATGTGTATCAATCAAGATGCAGAAAGATAGCTAATTTAAAAATACAAAATGGTTTTGCTCATCATTCCAAGTCCGATTGCAAAACGATAATCACATTGTAACATATCGATGCGGTTAAGCCACTAGTCCATATGGTCTATTAAGAAAGAATATATAGAGATATGATTTTTCAAAGGAAAAATTTTACTTTTGATTCATAAAAATGTCCGACAAAAATAACTTGCATTTTTTTACTCGAGTGTAGTAGCATACCAATACAATGTACATGTAGTATGCTGTAAGCAGAATAATGATAATAATAATAATTGTTATAAATATGAATACTAGACAATAAAAATGGTCGTTAACTCAAAGTAGGTACTTGCAATTTTAACCATTTTAATCTAATGAAATGCTTCAATGTTAAATTAAAGACCTCGTCAAATAAAATTTAAAAATATCTTATGCATTTTTCACTCTTGCATATTTACACCTGTGTACCTCATCTTGTTGGTAAAACGAGAGCGTGTGCTTTCAAAGTGGAATCAAGTCAAGTGAGCACTTTATCGTCGTCGTCATCATCATCTCGTTTTTTACAATCCTCCTCTCTCCGTTTG
>JAHZMZ010001526.1:0-14632 GCA_027743805.1 Lepidocyrtoides sp. E14 | reverse complement strand
ACAGCATGCATGATAGTGGTGGCAGTTGAGCTCCTGAAACTGAAGGAACGGGTTAGTTTACTACCGTCGCACCACACCACACCACTACCGTCACTACCATACTATCATCATTTCATTTCATTCCGGAATGGAAGTAAGTAGCAAGTTGGAAAAAAACGAAACGACACACCGGTGCTGTTCTACTTACTTTACTACTTTTGTGGTGTATATAGCATTTCACCAAAGAGAATGAGCAAACTTGTTAGTGTACTTGAAACTTTTTTTGTTCTCCTTTTGCCCTCGTCGTCTACCAACAACCAGTTGTAGCAGCAGTAGTAGTAGTATTCAACATTGTGCTTCTGCCACTCTTTAATCTCGGCAAAAACTGCGTTCATTTTTATCCACTTTTTGCCATTATTATTGCATTTTTGAGGAGTCTGACTGAGGCAGTTTGCGAAACAGCAGTAGTATTTTTTTGTACTCTTCCTAACTGTTATGTGTTAACTTGTGAATAAGTTTTGTAGGTATTTGGATTTTTTTCTTCTTCTCCTTCTCTGAATACAATATGCAAAACACTGCGGAAAATATAGAGACATATATAAGCATCCAGACAGAAAGATTAAAGCTGAAAGTGGCGTGCGTGTGCATAATATAAAGAATGTAAACACAAGTTGAAAGTATAAGTGTGTGTGTGTGTGCTCCTATTTCTTTCTCCGTGTTTTTTCACACAAGATTTTTTTGCAAGAAAAACGCCAAAAGGAACATTTGCGTGCAGTGGTGGTGGACAAGTAGAAAAGAAAAAAGTGAAAATTTTCTCTTTTCTTATCCACTCAGCATACATAGCATTGCTGTTTGTATTAAACAAAGTGTGTCTTTTCCTTTCTTCTCCATTCCATTCCACCAGACAAGAAAAGCCTGCTGGCTTCCTTGCCATTTTTAGTAACTCTTAGTATCTCGGGTAAGATGGACAGAACACAAATTGCTCCGACATTCCTGTTTCTTCCTATTACATTGTGACGCTTATTGTAACCTTAATGTAATGCTGTCGAAGTAGTCACCTCACCTTTTCATCCTACGGTAACTGATAGGCAGACCGTGAGGAAGAACATGGTTTCGGTTTAACCAAAGGAATCTTGAACCCAAAGCTTGTGACCTGTGAACACGTGTGTTGTAACTTGAATAACGGGAATGTGCTCAACTGGATATTATTGTGTGTGAATGTGTGACTATGTATGTAGGTATGACGGTTGAATAAATAGATTTCCCCTCTATCCTTCGACAAAAATAACCAGGAAACGCGATAGACGAGAAAGGTTATGGTAGATTTCGATTATATTAAGGAAAAGCAACACCAGACCCAATTTCTGTTGAAAGAATAAAGTAGAGAACCAAGTTTTTACAGGACCTTATTTTTCCTTTTTGAAGAAATTGTCTTTCTGTTTCTACAATCAATCCGTGCTCTTCTCTGGACTGACTAAAAAACGTCTTTCCAATATCTTGTTTCTTCCTCTAGTGACACAAAAAGGTGTTCCAACTAAGACAGTGAACTCTTGTAAACAGTTTATGTGCAAATTCATGGATGCCCAGATCGTGCAAATTAACAAAAAAAAACCTTGAGCTAAAGGCGATTTAAAAATTGAGAGATTTTTTTTATTATGCAAAAGAAAAAAATACTAGCATACCTATACGCTAAAAATATGTAAAGTGCTTAAGCAGTTGTGATTACAAACATGGAAAAAAATAAATACAGGGCAACGACCAAGGGGCAAAAGAAATTAAGCCATCAGAAACAGAAAATGATTTTTTATTTATTCGCAGACCCTCATGTATAACTGAAACTTGTTTCATTTCACTCAAGCAGAAATAAAGAGAGAAAGAATTAAAAGAAAACTGGGCAACCATGTTGAAGAGAATTTTATAAAAGTGGAAAAATGCTAGTAAAGCGGAATTCTAGAATACGTATGTATTAAATTAAACACGTTTGAGCGTGTGCTTTACTCTCTGAGTTTGAATAAAAGGAATAATAAAAAGCTATTTTGCTCCTTCCTACGTGCATCTGTTCAACTCTCTATTGAGCCATACTCCAACTTTAATGTCTACTAGACGGAATACATAATCAAACGTAATAATTATTATCCTGTACTACAGCCGTCTCATAATCCCTTTGGTACGTATAAAAACAAGTCGTCATCAACATCATCATTTGTATTCTTGTTATTAATATTGCTTCTATCCTTTTACAAACAAATGCAAACTACTTGTATGTGTTTCCCCTCCTGTGAAAACTGAAGACAGAAATTATTAAGTTGAACAAAGCAAGAGAGAAAGAAACCAGCATGTCTCAATATTCCTATATATTCTCTCACGTTAACTATTGTGTTTTTTACTACTGTTCTGAGTGTAAATTAATCTCCAGCTTAACGCAGCCATTCATTCAACACAGCTCATTAATAATCACCTTATAAATGTGCATGTTGTCGTGTCAAGAAGCAGACACTTTCAATACACACTTACATTTGATGTACAGCACGAAAACATCAAAAAAAGACGAAACATGCTAAAATAAGTTTTAAAGGATATACTTACATAGCCAGTATCTACAGTTTATGGGTAAGTTATTGGGATATCCCTTTCGGACTCATTGGGGCAGAATGTCAAAGTTTATACATACTATGAAATTGGTGCATGCACAAAGAGGGACACGGTCGTGAAGTACATGCCTATTTGGCATACGATGTATGTTAACTGTCTTATCATCATTTTTAAATCTTCACTCACCTACCTGTCTATCTATTGAGCCTGCTTTGAGATACAAAATTTTAATACCAATCCCCATCATCATCATCAGCTTTTATACCGTTTTTTACAACTCTTCATCTTTTGTAATGGTTCCTATTTTCTTTTTATTGCAAGATTTTTTACTGCATACTTCCCCATACTTCTTTTGTACGGAACAGCAGTAAAGTCGTATTGAAACTAATCTTTTACCTTTCAGTCAAAGAAGAAAAAAACTGTGGGGAAAAAGTGTCCTAGAGCATTCTAATTTTTGCACCGAGTTTTTGTGTCTTTCTTGTGTGTGTAAAATGACACGAAAAAAAGTGAAGGATGGAGTATTCATTCATTTGATGTTTTTTATCAATAATAAAGAATCTGCAATTTTGTGTCAATTTTTTTCTCTTTCGTTCTTTGACAAAGACAAAAATTAGCCCATTGAGTCTACATTTTTCTCCATCGTCAATACAATTTAAGCCTTGGTTGTCGTTATTCATCGTGAAAAGAAATAAATGATGAGTTTTTTCTTTAGTTCCTTACTTTCACATAATTGAGGAAAATGCATAAAATATTTTGCTGATTTTCTCCAAACCCTATCCATCAATGTTAGTCCTGTGAATATATTTTGTTGTGTAGTACATTAAAAGGAATATCATTAAGATATACTTTACATTCAAGTAACATTCAGTTTGAAGTGTAGATTTTGTCCTTTAAAAATCTGTCTCAACTCAACTGTATGATGTGACGTGGGAAGCTACACAGGTCTTGTTTGATGATAATGGAATATATACATACAGACTTAATCTATTGCCTTTCCCACTCCAACTATCTATTAGATGAATTTTTCTACTGCTTTTTCCAATCCTTACTTTTCTTTAGCTGGTAAATTTATACTTCTCTGATTGAAGTTGAGAGAAAGATCCTACTTTCCTGGGAAGATTTTCTTCTCAGGAGAAAAAGAAATGTTACGTATTGAGTGAGTGTTAATATCTTACGAATCACTCGACTCACTCACTCACTCAGTCAAATTAAGACAAGATGGAACATAAAAGACGGGAAAATGTTAAAGCAAGATAATCTTTTCATATATTTATCAAGTCTGCATTGCAAAAAAAAAGTTTTTTTCCCTTGTGTGTGATTGTGTATCAGGTCGGCAAGTCAATGCATAAGCAAGGTAGAAAATAAAAACGAATGTATAGATAAGCATTTTTCTTCTGTCTCATTTTTTATTTCATTTTATTATAACGTAGACTTCATTGGATTATATTTATCTGCTTCTGAGAAGGAAGCCGAAAAATGCTGTGGTTTTGCAGGATATCTGCTAGCCAACTAACCAAAAGTAATGCTTGTGTCGTGCATGGTGAAATACTATGCATTGTGTTCTTTTCCAACAAACAGTAGCAGCTCACTGACAAACGTGTGTTTTTGTTGTGTCATACGATTTTTGGAAATATCAGGCTTTATAGCATTTGTATGACTTTTGTTGTGCATGGATTATTTGCGGTCTTTTACTTTCTCTACCTCTACACTCCCATAAGTACTTTGGCATTCTCCGTGGAGGGAAAACCTCTTTTGAGGTCAAGTGAGCGTGTGATAACGATGAACGACTTAAGAGCGTGCGAGGTAGTGTTTGAGCTAATACCATGCAGTTAATACGCTGCGACGTAATAGTGTAGAAGTCAGGAGAATAAAGAAATAGTGCAAAAGGATGAAAAAAAAATTCGGATGCCAACTAATTGTTCAAAGTAGGCAACAGAAGAGAACTGAGGCGTATTTCATGGAAAAGTAATACAAAGTAACTTTCTCATATGAATTAAGCACTAAAATATATTTATAATTTACTGCAGCTAATATAAAAAAACACGTAATAAAAAGTGATTATCTAAGTTCAAGATGCAATTGCAATAAACGCATGAAATGTTTAAACATAGAAAATATCTACCGAATTTACATTTGATGGAACTCTAGATGGCGAACGTTTTGAAGCAGCAAACCATAGCTTGGATGTTTTATAGCAATAAAATCACACAATATTGTTGTACACTAATGAAATACATACTATCATTGTCAATAAAATTATTGTAAATGGCTACTTTTACCAGTATTATCAAAACTACAAAGTTGGAGAGAAAAGTTCGGTAAATTTTTTATTTTTTCATTTCATATTAGCAACTGCTTTCAACCTATATTAATGAAAATTGGCATAATTGTTTAACTACACCTATTTACGACTAGTTACGCAAGGCAGTTTTAAAAGAAACCTGCTTATTTTATTTGTTACTTTTATGCTTGTCATTTACCTGTTTTCATTCTACCCAACTATCCAATTCTATTTAAAGCTTTTCTGTTGTTGTTTCTGTCCTCCCTCCATCAAAATAGTATCAGATGAATCTGGAAAGATGACTTGTTCTATCCACTATTTATACTGAACATTTGATATTTCATAGCTTCCCTCCAAGTACATTAAAGTTTTCTTGTGTTCATGAATGCGCCATAAACATTATGGAAATTATAAATACATGACTGTGCTGTCACTGTCTCAGAGTAGAAGAAACAGTTTGTCAGATAAATAACTAAAAACTGTGTCAGTCAACAAGAAAATGATGNCCATAGCTTCCCTCCGAGTACATTAAAGTTTTCTTGTGTTCATGAATGCGCCATAAACATTATGGAAATTATAAATACATGACTGCGCTGTCACTATCTCCGAGTAGAAGAAACAGTTTGTCAGATAAATAACTAAAAACTGTGTCAGTCAACAAGAAAATGATGCACAAGCCCTAACTCGAAATAAAGTGGAGATGTCATTTTACTGCTGTCCTGCTTTCTGTTTCTAAACTGGAACCACACTTGACTGTTGTGGAATATTCCAAAGAAGAGGAGAGAATCATGTCAGAAAATGAAAGACTGCATTTTACTATTCCATTTTCTTTCTCAACCCTACACACTGTCCTTCCTTTCTCAGCCCAGCCATACCAATCTGGCGTACCGCGTTTCTCCGTTTCTGTCACTGAATTTGCTCTTTTATGCTTTTAGACAGAATTATGCATTTCAGTTTTTACTGACTTTTTCACAAAAACGTATCATGAAAAAAGATGTAAAGAGCCACATTTCCTCCATTCCTCCTTTCTTTTTTTGTTTACTGCTGCATTGCAACCTATTCTCTAGGGAAAGGCATGTTGTATCTGACAAGGACATTTGAAGAAGGTATAATACAGTAACGAGGAGTTAGAGAAACAAAAAAAAGTCGTAAAGTATTCTCATTCTTTCATACTACGACTACTACTCTACTAAACTCTTTTCTTCATTGACCATAACATTTTAGCAGTTTTCTATTTCCACTAGCGCACACCACTACAGTTGAATTGAGCAAGTTCCTGTGTAACACTTTACTTGGCAGCTGACAAGCCGGACTGAGGGAGAGAAAAAAGTCGTTGTTTTTTGGTGAATATGTGCACGCGTGTTGCGAGTATAAAAGATTTGTTGATTCGGCAATAATGAAAATTGTGCTGGTTCTGAACATACATCCTTGCAAATTTCCACTATATATCACGACTGAACACGCACCGCAAAATATTTTAGGCTTATATTCATCTGCGTTTTTATTATTTATAACGGGCATTATTATGACAGCCATATAAATTATATGAAGGTGAAAATATATTCTTGTACTTTTACTTTTGCAATACATTTGTACAATTCACACGGTTAGAGAGCTGAACAACTCAACCAATATCTTTATCGGGCACGTTTGCTTTGTGGATTTCATAGAAATGGACGTACATATGTAGATATGTTTGTATGTATACCTATGGTGTCAAAGAAAGTGATTCGTTGGCAGTGGGCAAGTTGAGTCAGAAAAAAAGAGTAAAAAGGTTACAGGAGGCTTTTTCCTAGTTGTTAGCTTCAGTTAGTTAGCTGCGCTCCTCCTTCGCTCCAGTGGTGGTAACAAGTTTAACTCAGAAAAAAGAGTAAAAAGGTTACAGGAGGCTTTTTCCTAGTTGTTAGCTTCAGTTAGTTAGCTGCGCTCCTCCTTCGCTCCAGTGGTGGTAACAAGTTTAACCTTTTTTGTTGTTTTAGACGTAATACAACAAACAAGTGGAGAGATAATACGTTTTTACCAGATGAGCAGAAAGTCTCTAGAACAAACTTTTTCTCTGGTTTCTCTCTCTCCCTCTCTCGCTCTCTCTGGCCAAAAAGGATAAAGTAGAAAACTTGTTCAGAGGAACCAACAGTGTGGCAGCGTGTAGCAACAGCAAAAAGAAGCAGTAGTGTTCAACTTGCTTTATTTCTCTTTTCCTCCATCCTGCATTTTCGACAGTATCATTTCCTCCTCATTCCGTTTTTACTACTTAAATACTCGTCTTCTGAAACATGACTATGATATGATGCGCATACTACATGGCAGTATAATCCGCGCCAAACCTTCTTCATCAACTCATAAAAACATAAAAAATACTTGTTGGAGATGACATGAGGAAAGTAGTAGAAAGAAGACTTTTTTTTCTGTAAGCTTCTCTATACTTCGTCCTCACTTACACAAAGCAGAATTAGGGCACTTATTGTGTAATGTAACGTAACGCAAACTTCATCTGCCTACAGCTGCAATCTCTTTCCGGCTTACATTAAATAGCTTCTCCTGATGGATTGGTTTTTTTGTTGGCTTTATGGTAGTTCTGTCGTAGGAAAAAGACAAGCAACAACAAAAGGAGAAGAAAGAGCAACAAAAAACTTTTTTACCACTTTTGTAACCAGCTACTTATACACTCATAGACATCCTTACTTAACAATGTTATCAGCAAAGAGGTATGGTTCTCTGGTGGCAACGTATGTATCATCAAAATAGACATACAAGATAGACAAATTGGCTTAAAAAGTTGGAGAAAGTGGCGGAAACTAAGTTTTTTAAGTAGTGCAACTTTTTTGATGGTCTTATCAATTGCAATGACAATAACAAAGCGCATATTCTCTATACTGATTAAATATATGGGTACATTGCTGCTATATTCATTCATTAGTAAGCCTTGTCACACTTTCTTTTAGAAAACTAAATTAAAGATGTGACCTTTGCAATGTTTTGGTCTCTACCAATGGCTTCTGTATTATTTTTTTTGCTCGCTTTGATACTTTTTCGGCTTGTAGATTACATGAGTTGAACGATCTGTAGGGAAATGAAAATGATGATAACCATATTTTTATATCACTATTGTTTTTCTGTAGTTTCATGGAATCTTCCACTCTTTTGATACTTTCGTGAAGATGAAATGAAGTGCTTGCATTACCACCACACGTCTTTTCACATCTATATCTCCAATCTTCTGAAGGCCACTTGAAGATAATTTTATCGCTATACCTCCTTTTGAAGTAGAGCCCGTTTCTTTTGTCAGCTCTTGTTTTTGATATCTCATCCACACACACATGAAATGAAAAACTAAACTACAGCTGTCTTTGAAAAACAAACTTTTGCAGTGATATACAAAATATACTGCGCAAAATCTTATTCAGCAGGTTTGTTGTTGGGTAAAAGCAGGGAAAATGAAGTCTAAATGCACACACAAAGAAGGAGAAAGAGAGGAGGAAACTCGAGGCCAGTTTAATCTGGAACATCCGAAAAACCTCCTTTTCTTTCTCTTCTGCTCATATCAACACCACTCACTACCACCATCGCTCTCTAACAGGCATGGCCACTCTTATTTGTCATCTTCCTTTCTTCTCTTCGTCCTTTCTTAATTTTCCCCGGTTTTGACACACAACCCATATATATATGCCACATAACTCATCCTTTTCTCCGGAGCAGCAGAAGGAGAGAAGAAGAGTTGAGATGAGAGAAAGTAAACATGTGAGCACAATAATGCACGATGAAATTCAAACTTTTCACCCAGATCCCTTGACATGTGAAGGATGCAACCAGGCGGAAAAGACTGGCTTCCTTAAGTTTTCAACTGAAAGAGAGAACGACAGGCTTTTATAGAATAGCAGAAGCTCTATTTCTTGCCTGTCTGCAGGGAAAAGTAAGCTGTTGTAGTAAATTTCTGGGAAAAGGATGATGAAAAGAACATAAGGATGAGGATATAGGAAGATGACGATGAAAGGATGAAGGAAAAGCAGGATAAATGATGATGATAGCAATAAGAGTGAAATGAAAACGTATGGAACTCTCTTATCCTACATTATGTAGATGCATACGTTTGTTATATTCGTTAGCCATCAATTAATACTGATTTTGCTGTTTCTATTTAAAATTTTGAAAACGTAGGTGGATGGGTACACTGTTTGAGACTTGAAGAAAGAGGTTGTTTACGTTTTAGGAATTAATAGCAGACTCAAAAAAGATGTCAACGGTATTTACATAATCATGTCGAACTATTCATATACCAACTTGGATATGTTTGTATTTGAGAGTTTTGAATTTAATTTACTATTTACAATCATGAGTCGCACTCGTAGAGAGATTTACGCAGTTGTATGTAGTTCGTTTTAGAGAAAAAAATCTCGCAAAAGAGTCCACCAGCAATTGCGTGGGGAATTATTCAGCAAACTCATCTATATTCTTTAAACTTCTTTTTTTTGCTCATGACTGACTCGTTAGCTATTACTATTGCCATTGAAATTTAAACTATTTATAGGTCCTTAATATTCAGAGCGTTGTTCCTTTTTGGATGTGTGGGAATAAAATCGTCTGCTACAGAAACTAACTTTTTTTTGGGAGGAAAGTGCCATGAATAATAGGGAAAATAACACGGGAAACACAAAGAGCTTTTTAAGTATAGAAAAATGTTCCTTTGAGTCTGTCTTAAGAAAATGTTGAATTTAAAAGTTTACTGCATTACATTTACTCTAGAATGTAAACAGGAGCATCACAACAGAAGCAGTAAGGAAAATCTCCGTCACACAGGCTTGCACCGCAAACAAGTTTAGTTGGCTAACTAACTTGAGAAGAATAAATAAATAAAACAAACTATTGTGAATACAAAAAAAAGTTTTCCCTAATGTGTGGTGCGTGGCTGTTGTATTTTGTGATCTGTTGAGTTGCTTAAGTAGTAAGTATTAACCCCCAGAAATTGGTTTGGGTGTTTGCCTCTGCTTTTTCTGCCTTGCCACTTTGTCATATCAATACAATACCTCAGAGCTATACAGTTTCTGAAACCTCTGCATAAGCGATGAGAAACCCCAAAAGGCGCATATTGGTAGTCAAACTGAAAAGAGAGAAAGTAAGGTAGAAAGGAAGTAACCGCTTGGCTTCTCGTTTTTGAAAGAAAAATATAACATTTTCAGCTTACGAATAGGAAAAATTATAAGAATTGAAGAGGATGGAAAAAGTTTAATATACTTTTAACAAACACCCACCTTTAAAAGTAAAAAGACAACAAAAGGAAGAAGGAAATGCTGGATATAAAGTAAGACAAAAAATTGTTTTTGCAAAAAGAGAAAGTTTTTTTTTTGTTAAGAAGCCGTTTGAATGAAAGTAGAAATGGAAAATTTATCCGGACACAGAAAACAGATCCTGCGAGCATTATTGACTCGATAAAAGAAACACCCCCGCATTGCTCGCTCCAGACACACGACTTTTCTAAAACAGTAAATTTTACTATATAATGAAATGTAATTTAAGAGACTTGGTTGGAAAAAACGCAACTATCGTTAGCACCTTTTAGCCATTTATGTAGCAGACTACTGTTACAGTTATTACGAATTGCCTGGTAAAATTTTGCTTACAGGAAAGTAGTTTATGTCTAGCAGGAAGGAACCAATATGCTTGGTAAAATGAAAAATACGACATTTACTAGCTTCTTCTGTGAAAACTACTTGAATCCAGAAACACAAACAGACCATTTCCTTCTTCTACCATTTCTCTCTCTTTTCCTACCTCCTCCATCCAGTCAAACGGTAGCGGTCGGTAGATAGTTTCCGAAATACCAAAATCCCCACATGTTTAAACTTTAAATAACTAAGTTTGAAGATGTTTAACACTGTTTATTTCCAGTGTCTTATCGTAATGGCCTAGGTATACTTATCGCGTACCCTCATGGTTTCACTACTACGCTATTCAGTTCTGAACCTCGGGCAAGTTCTTATATTAATGCATGATGGCTAATCTCATTTTATTAGACATATATTCCACTCCTACAGTTACCCTATTATCTTCTCCAATTTTGCTCTTTGTGTTTTTCCTTTCTTTCTTTCGTTTCGGGCCAAAGTTGCAACTATTTATAGCATTACTTAAGTATTTATACAAACAAAAAGATGTAGCAGCAAGAGAGCAAGTAAACCAAGAACCATTTTGTGAATGGGTCATTGACTTTTAATACCTGGACTGGGCACTAACATAACTATGTGTGGGCAAATGTACCTGTTACAGTTTCAGAGAAATGAAACTTGAACTTCTGAAAATTCCTGTAATTCTGCTACTAGACCAACGTGAGAAAAAGACTAAATATTATGAGCTCCGATTAGATAACAAGCTCGGAGCTACTTGTACAAGTATGTATTAAATAGGTGTGTCTGACATGTGACTGCTGGCAAGAAGGCAGATTTTTTTACATGGTTGTGTTGGTATACGTGATAATGAATGAGGAGGAAACGTTTAATCAAAGTAAAAAAGGCCTTATTGTCTGTATGTACATACGCGTATCTTTTGTTCACGCGGGAGAAAAAGTGAAAGTCACAATGGCAATAGTAATCGCCTTAATTATGCAAAGGACCTTGTGAAAAGTTTGTGTGGGGAATTGAAAGGAAGGAAAGAAAGAAAGAAAAAGAGTAGAAATGAGAGAAAAAGTATTTTTGGTTTAGGTAGATAATGTAAAAGCATGTTCGAATAGGTATTTGTTGTAAAAGTGGTAGGAAAGAAGATGGGCTGGGATGAGCGCAGAGGAGCAGCACTAGTGTTTCCCTTGAACAAGTAAACTTTTTAAAACGAGAAAGCGGAAGTTAACAAGTAGGAAACTTAAAAGGATTTTTTATATAACAAATTATGTACTGTTTATACAAGTTCCAATAAACGTGTAACATGTACACTATGTTCAAACGTATTAGTATGCAAAGGAAAGACTTTGAAAGTAGAAAAGTAAACACGTTCTCTTTTTCATTCTCAAGAGAGCAGAAAGCAAAAAAGTAACGGCAGGGACAGGTGTGCCTATTTATGAAGTCTACGACTTGCTTGGAAATTTTTTAAAAGGTGAAAAGAGCAAGAATGGAGAGACCGGCTGCAACAACGGTGATGAAACTTTCTTTCAGCTACTCAGTAGTCTGTACTCCCTGGACGGCTGAAACTGTAAGAGAAAGGAAAAATAAGTCAGGAATTTTGTGCATTCTCGGTATTTTTATATTTTTATTAGTAGAAAGAGTATGGTTTTACATAATTAGTTGTGAACTTGCATTTTGAAATCAATTTTTAAAGATTCAGGAAGCACAGTGAAGGAAGAGAGAAGTGACATTAGTGTGGAAATTATTATTTTTCACGTTTTAAAACACAGATATAAAGAAAGGTAAATATTGTTACCTAATAAGTAATGAGGATATAATAGCTCATAGAATGCATTTAGAATTATTGATAAATTTATGTATCGCATAACCCAAACATTTCATGGTTGTTTTGGTACAATGAAATGGAAACAAAAGGCAATATTTTCTGCTATGCAGATAGTATTTACCAGCCTTTACGTAAACACGCAGTAAATAACTCTACAACTAATACAAGGGTGAATACTGTTGAAATTCATGACTAATGTCAATGTACGCTGGGAGTAAATGCTAACCTTGTTACCAAATTAAGTAAAACTCTCAGGCAGGTTACTTTAAATTTTTAAAGTTGTTTTGTTAGAAACTAGAGTATTTATCCAAAGTTTAGAAATTTAAATGTTTAGTTAAAATTTATATTACATTCTAAATATTTTATAGCATCAACCATCATTCCTTTCTGGTATAACAATTTTTAAGTAATTCAAAACTTCTCCTCTTGTGTCAAGTGAAAGTAAACATTTTGGCAATTTTTTAAACGACTGTTGTTGAAACTCAATCACTGTTAATAACAAGAGGTAAAAATCGTTACCTATTTTACTACCGTATACAAATTACGTTATAAAACCCGTTTGTCATTTTGGAAGCTATAATTATGTGTATAATTTCGTCATTATTTTTTTAAAAGCCATCTTCGTAAACCGTATTTACGTGTTTTCTTTCCTCCCTAAAGAGGAAACCAATTACATTGCAATATGGAGTCATATAGAGCATTTCGAAAATTGGAGAAATTCTATTTAGGCATGTCCGTCCATACATCATATAATATGTACATAATATCTATAGTCCACGTTTTCAGTCCAGCAAGCTTAACTACCTAAGAAAAATCGTGCACAATTCCGAAACACGACGGTCATCATAGTCATTTACCAATTTTTATATCAAATTAACACAAAACCCGTATTTTGCTAGTTTACTTTTTGCTAATATCGGCAATTTCTGATTTGAGCCAGGCCATGACTCGCTATGAAATGCATACTCAAATATTCTATTTCTTGATTTGATGTAAATTTAATGGACTCCGCTTTCCTTGCTGGCTTGGCAAGATTGAATTGTTCATTTTTTTCTGATACCTATTCTCTTTCGTGTCGTTGTCCATACATAATATACCCTTTCACAACAACGTGCTGCAGTATAGCCGGTAGTAGTAGGTTATTGCTTCCTTGCACAGAGTGAGAAGCCATGTAAGTAACAAGCTGTCCAAAAACTACAGGCCAACAACAATGTCAGCCTTGAACTCTCTTGTTGACCATTGTGTGCAACGGCGGCGGTGGCGTTTCGAGGAAGTAATATACATAAATATGTCGCAATGGCGTACTTTATACGCTCACGACTAGCATCCGCCTTTCTCCATTTTTCTTCTCGGCCAGTTACTCCTTGTCAGTCTAATATACTTCTTGGGAAAGTAAATTATGCAAAAGGTCTGAACTGACGAGAGCTAATGCAGCCCGTTTGTCAATGACTTTGCTGTAGAGGATGTATTTTATTGCTGGAAGCTAATAAAAAACATATACGAGAGAAAAAGTGTGGCTACTAAACTACTAAAAGAGAAAAGCTACGAGAGAAAACGTAAACTACTAAAAAGTACGTTTGTACAACACTCGTGTACTCCACATGAAACCATATGAAAAATTACTTTCTTACCAAAGGGTATACAATATGTAGGAAGGTTTGTGCATGCCTGTATGCAAGACGTACAGATAGTACGGCAGAAAACATCAGCAAAAAAAAACATTCCAAATACCACATACCATATTATGCACGACTGTGTGTTCCTCGGCTCTGTAATGTATCTATGTTATATTCAGAAGGATATAGCAATTATGATCTCAAGAATGCATACGGAAAAATCGTGACTCTGCCAAATTTTCTTGGACCGAGACATCTCAGTAAGCATTTCAAATTAGAGTAAATAACGCTAACATTTTCCTTTTGTGGTGCCGGCATTTCTAAATAGCTGTTTTTCCCCGCGTTTTCTCCGAATTTTAGGAGCGCATGTTGTTACCTAAATATTAAAGTTAGAGCGAACAGAGTCATCATGGTCAAAGAAGAAAGCGGTTTATTAAGTAGTGCTAACCTACTTTTAAAAAGGCAACTGATTAAGCCATTACTATAAAGCAACTGTTTTATGTATAATTTATGGGTTCTCTATTTCGCTCAAACGTCACTAGAAATGTGACAAAAATAGACAAAAAGAGTGACAATGTCTCCGTCTCAAACCTACTATTAAAAGTGTGCATAAAATAATATGCATAAAATATGCATGAAATACGTAAAACCACGTTCAATCCAGGCCATTGTAAATGATTCAGGGAAAACTAAACAGTTTTCTCATATTATTCCATAACCAAGTTTTATAAACGTT
>JAHZMZ010001525.1:7224-18120 GCA_027743805.1 Lepidocyrtoides sp. E14 | reverse complement strand
TGCTTATTAGTCATTTCAGCATGATCATCATGGTAAGCAGCAGCGAGCAGGTATTTTTGTTGTTGCACACCTAGCTATTACGTACATACTGTATGCTCAGAAAAAAAAACGCGTAAAACAGAGAGAAAAAAAAGATTATTGAATGCACTTTAATAATGGTTGTTGTAATAATAAGCTAGTCGAGTTGAGCAAGGCTAGAAAGAGAGAGAGAGAAAAAAAACTGTAAAAACTGACCGGGAGATTACCTTTGGAAAGTCATAATAATAATGACGATAATAATTATGTTAGAGGTAACAACAACAGCAACAACACCGTATGCATATCCACATACGGGTAAATATATTATAGCTGCAGTGGATTTGCAAGTTTGGTGATGACTGATGATGATAATAGGAATCGAGAAATGTTCTTCTGATATATTAGCAACTTGTTGTTTGTAGACATGAATACAAGACAACAACAGCAACATTGCAGCTTCTGATGGTCATGATGATGATGATGATGACGATGAAAACGATGTGATGGTTGCAGAAATGAACTTTTAGTATTCTTCTTTCTTGTTACAGCATGTTTGCTCAGTACCACTGCCCGACTCTTTGCTGCTCAATTTTTTTGATGAAGCTCAGTGAGAAAACACTTTATCATGATCTTGGACTTAAACTTGAGGAGAGAGAGAGAGAGAGAGGTGATGTGAGTACTAAGCCAGGTGAATTTGAATGAGCAAGTTGCAAAGTCTAATGTTTATAAAGGTAAAATTATATATAGCTTGTTGTGAGCTCAGTATACGTCAAACTGGGAGTAACACACAGTATATTACGAGCAATGGTCCTGTCTGGCATGCTTAATAGTTTCTTGATGGAAATGATAGCAATTTTGCATGAACCGGGCATATGATCATGATGGTTTTTCAAAGTATGTTCGAATAAGTAACGGAACGTTTTAGACCATTCCCTTATTTTCACTTGAAAACTGTAGTTTTCTAATTGCACTTAAATCATATTTTTATACAATATTTTTTATGTGCATGCATGCAGCTGCCTCGATGTATTTATGAAAGAAAATAAACTTTATGTAAAAGCAAACACACTCTGTTGACCTGATGTGTCTATACAGTCTTGCATCGAAATATAAAGTACGTGATTTGCAAAATAAATAGTCGATAATATTATTATGTACACTGCTTTCCGTACTATTTGAAAGATTTGACGTTTAATGGTCTGCGAATAAGACGAATGTTATGATCTGAAATTTGTCATTCTTCCGTCAGACAAGAACACGAAAAACTTAATTTATTATTATTATTGCATGTACTTTGGCTTGTTTCTGCTGCTGCTGCTACTACTACTCCTCCTGTGGAATGTGCTGCTGATTTGAAAAGTTGTTTGCTACAATTATTTGTTTATTTCTGCTGGCGTTCCTTGAAGGACTTTTGATTCACAAGCTGTAATAAAATAGATATGCAAAATGAAAACACTTTCATTTTGGTCTATTATGATGGCCCCATGTTGAGGAGATATGGATAAAGGTTTATTGTGTGACGGAAGGGACTAGAAAAATAAAAAATATTTTATAATTTGATATGAGATATGATGATGAGAGAGATAAATAATGAAGTAAGTGAAAAAATCTAAAAATTTAAAAGGGCATGGGTTGTATACCGAAACTAGCAATAGCAGTAGCAGCAGCAGTGTAAAATGTAATACTATCCTCGAGTGAGCGAGTAAGTAGATAAGCAAAAAAAAATGAACTTGACTTTTCACTTCATCTCATTCTCCGTTCGTCCCGTGTATTTAAGTATGTACATAATATCTGCTTATCTCTACAAACATCCTACTTTTGTATGAATAATAGATACAAAACGTGTATGCACATAAATAAAAGCTGTAAGACTATAGTAGTGGTAGACAAGAGTTTATTTTCAGTTATGTTAGAAACATGAGGATTTTTTTTTGCAAAAGTAATTCAAATTTTTATTTGAACAACACAAAAGTACATTTTATCATGGTACATTTTTATTATTAAAAGTGATTAAAAGAGGGAAAATAAAAAATTGCTCTGAGATTTGAAAGGAAGTTGAGCATGTAAATACGACAAGTATAATCTCTCTCGGGCTTGGGATTTTGGAAAAGCAAATTAAATATTCAGAGAGATAAAAAAACGTCTCCCTTACAGCTCTAATTCTATGCGGCTCACAACGGTGTAAAAATAATAATATTAATGAAATGCAGTGTTATGTAAATTAGCTACTGTGTGCAAGGACAAAAAAATCCTCGTTGAGTCATGAGAGCATCTTCATTAAGAGTACTTTTGTATTACATGGCTACATATTATTGTGTAAAGCAATTTAACTTTTTTGAATGTACGCATCATTCGCCTTTCTTCTTTAGAAAACATAATAATTTATGGTGCATAAACCAACTGGAATGCAGGTAATTTTTAAGTACATATAGAAAGTGCAACAAAACAATTTATTTATGAACTTGAACTGGGAGTTAAAAAAGGAAAGGTGCTAAGTTTTTGGTGAATTAGCAGCTTTTGACAACATCATGACTTTCGCATATTATCTCTTCAAGTCATCATAAAATATTTCAAAACTGCTGGAAGGGGTAAAGGTTTTTTTTGTCATCAAGATTGAAATTAAAAGGAATAAACTTATTCTGTTGATGATGAGGATTCTTTAACTGCGTGCCTACTTTTGTAGTAGACGTACAAAGAAGGGCAATGAACCTCAGACATTATTTCAAATGTTGTTGGTCAAAAGTGATATAAAAATGTCAGGGAGAAGAAGGAGGATGACATGCACCAGTGATAAAAATATAAATGGCACCGGTGGCAAGGCAAGCTGCAGTTGAGTTGTTTGCCGGTGTGCCCAAGTCAGTGCATTTCTGCTGTGCAAATAGGTATATAGATTTGTGAATTTTATTGGTATTATTATACTCTGCCTTGTTCCACCTTACACGGATCTGCTTTGCATAATAAAAAAAAAATGTGAATGCATGTGTAGCAAAAGAGGTACCGAAAATATTGGTCGAATATGAGTAAAGAGAATAATATGGTGGTGGTGATCCTAATTTTTACTTAAAACCAAGTGCATAAATTCATAGGTAGATAAATGAGATGAAACAAATAGCTATAAAATGAAATGGCATCAGTGAGTGAATCAGTGGCGCCCATATGTTGCCTACCTATATATTATTCGTAAATTGTTGTTCGATTTACTGTAGGAGTGTGCATATGACGGTGACGGTCCATGCCGAGAAAATGATAGAATGCGTAGGCAGTTCAAAGTAATACCCAAGAATACAAGAACATGGTTGCAAAGAACATGGATTTTGTTGGGCTAGTCAGGCTTATAAAGCATTTTACCTGACATATTTATTGGAAACGGTAGGAGTTTCGTTTGATAATGGATGAGTCCCATATGAATACAAAATGCATATAAAGTGACTTCAGAAAAGTCAAACAATTTCCCCTTTTTTACCCGTTTCTGTTGTATACATAAATGCACATGCATAATGGAAAAATGTGTAATTCAATGTGACTACCATAAAATATAATAATAATAAGCTCAAGCACAAGCTCTTCCTCTCCATTTTTTAAAAATATTATTATTGGGAATGGCAGTATTCAAATTCAAAGTTGACATACTGCTGGTGCGAATGTGGCTGACAGACAATTGCAAAACTGGTGTGTGTGTGTGTGTGTGTGAATATGGGGAATGTGCAGTGCACATTGTATCTACACACGCAGGGAAAATGTCAGTTCTTTTAGCTATCCTACTTACGACTTTCTAGTAGCAACTACCTCTCAGCTTAAATACATCTGTTCAAGAAATATTTATGGGTGCATCTGGCAAAAATTCAATTTGAATATATAAAATCACAATGGTGCAAAATTTACTTACACATCCAAATGCCTTTTTCTTTCTTCCTTTTTTCAAAACGACGCTCATTTTTCATAATAAATCGAAATTTTGTTTACAGGTTTTTTTTGCTTTATTGCTTGGATTTATGCAGCCAGTGTTCACATTTTTCTACTTATTCATTCTGTGTAATTTGTTGCTGGGGTTGAGTAGTCTGCAGTGTGGTTGGCTCATTAATATGCTCATTAGTAAAGATCTAATTTCCATTAAAATTAACCCCTCTTAATCTGCTTATAATTAACTATATAAAGAGTAAATGGATTTTCCTTTTACAAGAAAAACCGCACTATTGTTATGTTGGTCCAAACAGGAAAATTATTATTCCTTCCGTGCTTGCTGCTATTAATATTCCCCGTTGTTTACTAAATCAATATATCATGACATTCATTATCTAGTAATTGTATCTACCTGACAGAAAAGAGGAGGAAGAGTTTTCATTCTATTTTAAAAAGAAAATGTTAGAAAGAGTCGACCACTACTGGTCTATTGCTACCGACTTACAGACAAACTACAAAAGAGGACACAAATTATTTGCAAAATTGGCAAAAAAAAGTTTCACTTTGTCGATGAATAAAAGTAGGAGCGTAATTGTATTTTTACGTAGCATACAGTCCGTCCCCGCTAGTATGTAGGTATAGATAATGGAGTACACACGTAACGAAATAATAACATTGCATTGTTACGTGAGCGAATGAACCACAGCCCAAATTGCACACTAATTGGCTACGCAACTTTGAAAAACGTTTATCTATCTTAATTCAGATTGTAGGCATATTCAGATGCCAGCTGGCTATAAAATATAATGAACCGATAGATTTGGCATTTATTGGATTGTGGCAAAAAAAAACGTTTTGACTTGTCGACATCCCATGACTGTACACTTACTACTGACACACAGGCCCACAAAAGGCCTTCAATTTAAAAATAATAAAAATTCTAAAGTGTGTTGTTGTTGTTGTTTCTTCCATTAAGTGCAGTAGCAAAAATAAAGGAAACAAAGAGGATGTGCAAGTTTTTTTTCTCGTTTGTGAATTTGAGGGAGAGCTGTAGTCTGTAGTAGACAATGTAAATAAAGAGTGAATGTGGCCAAAATATTTACGAGCCAAACCTACAATAAACAGATTACTTTGCACGAATCTGCCCTTGCCGCTATGCATCGTTACCAATAAAAATAAAACTCTTATCTAATATGCCCTTTTTCTATTTTCATGTATCAATATCCCTTTGAAAAAAGTTTGCGTAAAAACGTCGGTAAATGGTTGACGTTTACAACTGTGATTTACAATTTGATGAGGAATTTGAAAATAAATATAGAAGAGATATAGAGATACAACATGCATTCCATTTTCTTTTTCCTTCACCCAATGGATTTACTTACCTTCAGATGTAGCAATGTGTATGCGCTTCTCATTCCATCTGCAATAACATTTTGGCTACCACTTGCATGTAATTTGGCGTTCCCCTTTGTTTTTCAATTTCATCCAAAAAAAATCTACATTTCTTTGAAATACATAACTGCTGTCTGTTCTCCCTGCACTATACCTGCGTAGTATTTACTCTGAAAGAAGTTTCTTCAAAGAGATTCTTTGATGTATTTTAGCAAGAGTCATATATAACTTTCTATAAAATACACATTGTATTATGCAAATATTTATTTGAAAGCAGTAATGATGAGAATAGAGAACGGGCATTTGAAAACAGTAGTTAAACTGAGTTACGTAGAGTCAACAGCATTTACATACAAAAGCTAATGAAAATCCCAAACTTTTAATTGCTTCTTTTAAAGGAAACTCTGAGTCTAATCATCGTTCACCACCATAATAGCCACGAATGATTCATGCTTAAAGAGAATTGAGAAATTTGACACTCTTCGTTACATTATCTTTAGACAGATTTATATATGCTCATATTTTATACATGTTTGTTCGTTTCACGCAACTAATTCGTCATTTTATTTCTTGCAATTTAAAATTACGTATAATTCGAATTATTATTATTATTATCCTACTGAAACGTATTCTCAAGAAAACTGTATTCTTCTAAGCTATTGTACAATACAAAGGAATATGTTACTGTATTTTTGAAAGATTATGATTTTCTTATTATAACGACATAGTTTATACATTTTTATTATTACCAACTGCGCGCTGTATGAGAAATATTTTTTTACTGTTCACGGTCACTTCTTTGCCTAGTAATATGTCACTGACTCTGCTACTACTTCTTTCTGTCGTTCCAAGCAAATACATAAATCGTCATGAGGTCTCTGGTCGTCGTCGTCGTAAAATTTACTGCAGTTTCAAATTTGCATACCTTTTCCACTTCCTTACAGAGAGAGCGAAAGAAAATAAGTGAGGACTCTTTATTTCGGCTTACGCTATACTGAGTTTCATTTTGCGAATAGCCCAATACTCGCGTATCATTAACTTTGTAGTTTGGTACTTATATTACCCCCTTCAAAGTAAAATAATAAATTTAGCTATCTATGTGTCTCATCTTCTCTTCTGCTGTGGCCTTTTCTACCTGCTGTGTTCTGTTATTCATATTTATTCGCATTGATGACGGCAACAGCCAGCATTGAGTACGAGTGACCGAAATGGAGTTTACTTGTGCTTACTCTCATACTTTGTTCTCGTCCTGAGTGCATGCAAAAGTTTGCATAAGCTCACTCAAACTTACCATCTCATTCATTTAGAATTGAAAATACTGTGAGGCTATAGTAGTAGCAAAAAAGCCAGGGCTTTTTATCATTTCAAACAGTAACTCTTGTTGCTTACTGTTTTGAATTTCATATACCAAGTCCATTCACAACAACAACAGCAGCAGCAGCAGTATATGTTAATAATAGTCTCTGTGTAATGGATGAGTAACAATAATAATGACAACAAAAGAAGAACCACATGGCAAAATAATAGCAGTAGTAGTATTTGTGAAGTAGCGGAGAGTGGTAAAGTGACAATAGTAAAAATAAAAGGGCCTGACTTTGAATTATGTGCTTAAAGTAACATTATTATTATTTGACAATGTTTGCAAAGCGTACTGCAGTACACTAAATGAAAATAAAATAATATACAGAGACTTGTTACTTTACACGACCAACTAGCAACACCACATAGTCATGCATTAATTATGCGGATTGTGTATATTCATGGGGAAATGATAGTAATGAGTTAGCAAAGTGTAAGATACAGGATACCAACAAGACAGCCATAAATTAAGCAGAGAGAGAGAGAGAGAGAAAAGGCAGTTTACTATTATTACCAAAAAACTATGTATAGGTATGTAGCTTGGTTCAGTTACGAAACTTTTTTTTTTGTTTTCCATTCTTTCCATGTACTAAGCTGCTGTAAACTACACTTGTGCAGGTTGGCAAAAATAAACTTGGACTTGAATTTTATCCTTTCCAAATTCTTGATGATATTAGTTTTAAAGTTTGATTCCTCGCGTGTTGAAATGTGCGTACAAAATTTGTATGCAAACTGCAAGTCTGCAAAGTACATGATCATCTATTTGAATTAGATGGCTGGCATTGCTACACTTTATAATGATTAGGATTAACTTTTGGTTGCTAATAATAAAAAGTTACGTTCCTGTGTCATATGTGACTGCTTTATAGATTTTTTCGTGTTACTACCAGGTATGCCTATTGAGAGTGCCCTTTCCACAGCCAACAGCAGTGGGTCTTCTTATAATCCTGTCGGATTCGAGTACTTTGAAAAATAATTTCTTTTAAATGAGCACCTATAAAAAGTTAATTCTTTGGGTCGAGTGCTGATGAATTCGTAAAAAAAACTTGTATGCTTATAAATAAATATTATCTAACCATGTATATAACTACATTACCCACAACAGTGCACGAATAATAATGGTAATGGCAAAAAATTATGATGGGGTTAGTTTTTTTTTGCTCGAGTTTTCTTTTCCAGCTGTTTGGATACAAGTACCATGTAATATATTCAGTACCTTCGTGGTAAAGTTGATTATGTACTATAACTAGAGTAAAACTATAAGTAAACTTGTGAAACTGTTTTACTTTTTCGCTAGAGCTTTTCCTCTCTACTACATCTTTTTCTTCGTGCTACTACTATTATTACTCTGCTTCTTGTACTGCTATTACCACTTACTACTGTACTTAAAAGTGAGATGAAGAGGAAAAGCACTTTAGTTTCAACTAACTAACAAGGCATTATACAACCTGGTCATTATTATTATTATCATTGTTACGATTATTACGCTTTATTGCTGCAGAAATTATGAGATGCGAGTTTTCTCAATGTTGCTTTTACGCTGCTTTTGCTGCCGCTACCAATCCAGCAGTAGAAGGAGATGAGCAGTTGACTACTATTACACAGCTTATATATATGCATATATACTTGGGTATACTTACGCATGAATTTTCTATTTCTTTACTTTTTCCCATTTTCTTCATGCTTACTTAATATTATGTGCTGTAAAGTACTTTATGCATGTAATTTATAATAGCGCAAGTGAAGTAGTATTTTTTTTGGCTAGACCCTCCAGCAGGAAAGAATCCATTTCATTATACTTTATTATATTTGTGTCCATTTCATTTCATTTACCTCACCTGACTAAAATACCTATATATTTTCGATTATTTCGATGGTAAGTGGTAGCTGGATGAAATGGTAATTTCTGCAGGCAGGAAAGTATGACATGCACACATGGAAAAAACTAGCAAGTCCATGCATAAATGATATTATTCGCTCAATATTTCAACTCACAAGACTGCTAAATGTTTCTTGTGTATATTACGTGAGCTGATACCATTCCTCTCTTTGAGGTGAAGGTGTCAAATTGACGATTTTCAGCTGGACTTTAGTATAGGAAGCAGTAAATTCAATGCTGCTTTCACTGTTAACACAAAGCCGTAAATGTTTACTGCAAAGCTATTGCTACCACCACCACCACCCTACCATCGACCACTGGCTTAGCAGGAAACCGTCCTCTTCTGAAACGTCGACCTTCATAAAGTTTTCATAGCAAAAGGAAGGAAACACTTTCTGGCTACTAAATGGACTTATTAATGGAAATTTGAGTTATGAAATATGGCCCACGCGCTACCGACAAAAAAAAACTACTTCCAGAGTGGATACCTGTTCATTTAGTACAGCGTTTAGGACAATATCATGGCCTACCTGTAGTAATATTCTATCCAAAAAGTTCTTTTCTAAAGAAAAACCTGAATGAAGCATCTTTTGCTTTCCGAATTGATAGAGCAGCTTGTAAAAACACTTCCTGGAAGAAGTCCGTTCTTTCACCTTTTCTTTTTGGAATGCTTTTCTAGCTAGGTATTTGGTATTTTCCATGAGTGTACACGTTTCTCTTCTTAAAAAGTGAACGTGTTTTTGGCAAGCAATTGGAGCGGTAAAGTAGCTTCAAGTCATGTCTTGTACGCTTATTATACTTCATTAAAGACTACACAGATGCATCTGGCGTAATCATAATATCATATCGATGAACTTTTTTCCCTATAAAGCAATGCATGTAATAACAATAATAAAGTTAGTGTTTTCTTTCATAGTGGATAGTAGAAAGGTCTGGCGATGACAACTAATAATGGAAACATGTACGTACATATTGTTTCACGAGAACCAACAATTTTCATACTTTTCCAGGTTAATTTAAAGGAGAAAGGCTAGAAACGATGATAGTATGAAAAACCATCATGTTCAAGATCAGTTAGTCTTACAGACCAGACTGTTGTGTGCATACGTAAATGTTTGTGTTTGAAAACATATTAAATGCTGGATATTGCATTCCTCTTTATTATCTCGTATTCATGAAAAAAAAAGTTTGTGCCATGCTACCAGTTATCATCATCGTCATCATCCTCACGAATGAAAATTTGACTGCAGCGCGTGAAATAAGCCTTGGGTCTACTTGGTTGATCTCATGGGGATCCCGACATAATTGAAAATTTAAGCTTTAAAGATCATTTAATATACGTCCCATGTAGTTTAATACTATCAGACTACAATAAGCACAACAGCAGCTACTAACTACCTCGATTTATTATTATAGAATTTTTTTTCTTCTCTCGGCATATTTCTCTTTTGGCTCAATGGCTCAAAGTGTCATATATGTACATATTCATACTACTCTGTCATTTTTTGTACGTTTCAGGTTGTAAGTACATATAGGTATTATGCATAGAGTTCCATGTAAACCACCACCAACCAGTGTGCAGAAACAGGAGGATTTTATTACTCTGCGGAAAAAATCTGTTATTGTCTTTTCGAGTTACCACTTTAATGCAATCATGGTCATAGAATAAGATGATGAAGGATGATGACGGTGTGGTGGAGAAAAAAAAACTTTTAAATAAAATATAAAACTGGAACGAACTTATTTTATTGCCTAGCTGGAGACACAAGTAGTTCAATATAAAATCTGACTGATGACGGTGAGTTGAGTTGAAACTTGAAGGGAGGTGGCATTCATCTCCACCTTCTTTGGTACAGTTTAACCGCTCAGATAATGAAATGGAACGACTCACATGAGATGAGAATAAGAAGGATGATGATGACGGCGAGGATGATCACCACCATCTCATCACTACCATTTCCACTTTTACCGTGTGGCAAAGGAATAGGATACGCTTTGATGATGAGCGAGAGAGAAGATTGTTCTGTGCAGTAAATAGTTGTAATTTCAACTTTTTTTCCGCTGTTTTAATGCTCCCTTCTTCATTGCAAACTTGCAATATAACGTGTCGTTTACATTTAATGTTGATAGGTTTTCGCTATGGAGGCTTAACCCCTGCTGCGTCTTGCAAATTTACCTTAAGTCTGTAGCAGCAGCAGTAGTAGTACTAGTAGCTATCGATATAGAAAGAAACGAATAAATTGGTAGGTAGAGAAGAGACATTAGGACATGGATCTTTTTAATGGGTACTACCTATGTATATATACTTACCTATAGCTATAAGACCTCTACTACTGCTGTTGATGAAG
>JAHZMZ010001524.1:0-13748 GCA_027743805.1 Lepidocyrtoides sp. E14 | reverse complement strand
GTACCGTCGTTCAAAACGAAATGCGAAATACAAACAGGCAAAATCATAATGATGCGATGCGACAATTGGTGTCATTCAAATTCAATGATAACCGGCATAATGAAGGTAAAACTGCAAACAAGTCACGAAGGCATACTATCGGGAAAATGGAAGTAAATTAAATTGGCATTATAGGCATATATCAAGCCAAAACGACAGGCAAAAACCGCTTTCAGGCATTGCCATTGTGGCTTTTAACATCACTCTTACAGTCAAATTTATCATAATTTATGAGAAATGTGCACATTATTTTCTCCGCTTCTCTATGATATATAGAGTGAAACGAGCTATATGTTTGCAGTGCATAGGACAAAATAGAATGACAGTAATTTGCTTTAAAAATGGATATGATGGTTGGAGAACTTATTTCATACTGAAAGGTTTGCTCCACGCCAGATAGGCCAAATTATCCCATTTTTTCTAATAGGGTAAACCTTCTATAATGGAGGAATATATATAAAAGATACAGTAACGAGAGCGACATCTGAGTATCAGACCTGAATAGGTCTAAACTAAACAGTAGAGCTATGTACATTAGTCCGAATAGAGTATTCATTTAATTTTTTTGACATGTTTTGCCGGAGAGAAAAATGAAAGAAACCATTTTCATTCAACGCAGAGATCATGCTATGCTCATTTTCCATACAACCATTTACCATATTTGAGAAATTGCGAGGCATTCAGCAGAATAAGTGACAGTGTGAAAATGAAGTCTAGAGACAAAAATTTTGGTGCTTTTGCATGGATAACAAAAGCTTTCGCAGTTTCCTACCACAGTCATACCAGGCAAATATGATCATTGATCATACATACCTGTATATCATAACTGATCGATCACTACACACCGAATGACAACAATTTGATTCACAGGATCACAGTTTCTGGGGCCGTTGAATTAAAATATTTGTAGCGTAGACATATTAGACATTTCATTATCACCAAATGATCGTACATTGTGTTCAATTGCCTTTACACATGCGTTTGTCAACTGTTAAAATAAAGATTTAGTTCATTTATATTAGCAAGTCGCAAAATGCACATGAAAACCAAGCACATTTTACTGAAAATTATTTGTTTTTATTACATTTTTGACTACACTATCCACGATGAATTTACAGGAATTACAAGTACTTAACGAATTTTTCTGTAAGACTGTTTACCAAGGGCACGCAACATGCCATACAGTTCGTGAACAACTTAAGAGTTAATGGTGATGATCTTCTTTGTAAAATCGTAAACCACAGTAGCCACATGAATGATTTCCTGGCTGGTCCTAGAAAATAGCAAATACAAATATTTCAATGATGAAAATATTGATGAATAAAAAAGATGTAAATTCAGAAGCTTGCAAATTATTTTAGCTATCGTCTACGTTCGAGTTATAACTTTTGCACTCGTGTAATTACTAATTACAGACGAAGACTGTTTTACTCTTTTTAACTGATGAACTGTAATGATGTGAATGAATGTGACAATCATGTAATACTTACTTTGATAACTTTCAAATGCGATAATCACACAGTAACTTTTGCGCCATTTCAACTCAAATCTCAATTATTTGTTGCCAAGTGCTGCTATATGTGAACTTTTAAGCATTGATATTGTCTTAACATTTCTTTAATGAATTTACCAGGTTAATATAAACACGGGGATGACCAATTGGCCCACCACCTCCGTCACACCACACGACCCTGCTTTTCTTTGGCTCCGGAGGAACTTCATCGATAAGATCAATGGCAAACCGTTCATTCACATGCTTCTTTTTATCAATGAAACGGACCAGACGATAGTCATCCTCTTCATATTGCTTAATACATGCAAAAATACATAAAACAGTTAGTTTCAACAGTGCTGACAAAAATCTTTTTTTTTAATTAACAAGAAAGTAGAAGAGATCAACTAGGATTAGATTTTCCAAAAATGTAGATTGTTGGCACGAAATTATGTTACACAGTTACACTTTCCTTGTCATTTATTTCATGGTTGCTTGTAGTAAAATGATCTTTCAATACCTGACCAGTGTGTGTTGGAGTATCCTTTGATGGCGAATCTGCAGTAAGCGGGGTGGTTACACTGACCATGTATCTGGGTCCTTGAAACTTTATGAGACTTTTACCAAGTCCCTGATAGCCTTCCAAAACTGGACCGTAACGCCATCCTGTTTCAACAGAAAAATATCGTTAACCTTATTTAAATTTGAATAGGATGCTGAAACTATGCTCGTTCTTACACCTCCACCAATGCAATTTAATATGAATAACTTTATTTAATTTCGAAAATAAATGAAAAGTACGAACATTTGAAAATTTTGCAAGAATTGCTCCGTTTCGTTTCTCCGGACAGATAAATGAAATTGAGATTTTGAGATGATGGCCTAGTGCATAAACACCATAATCATATGTTCTTGTTGTTGCATAAATACCAAGAACAGAACGAGCAATATTTTTTGCAATCTATCTACCATTTGCCCATGCATGTGCACTCGCTGTGTAGCAGGGCAGTAAGTAAATATTATGCTAAGCTATGTACTTACGCAGCAGTTCGCTGCTCGCTCGAAAGAAAAAGAAAACTGCATGAATGTGGGTGCTATGCTGTGCGTGGTTTGTGTCGGTGACGAGTCGTCGCGTCGTCGCTGACAACTGAAGAGTGAAAAATTTGAAATATTTAAATTTGATTAACTGTACATACTCGATACCAATAGATAACCGAAAAAATTTATTCAATTAAATCGTTTATGATAACAACATGTTATTATTGTTACTTATAAAAATGACGTATAAAATCCGATTATAATTTTCTAAATAGATTTCGCAGCGAATTTCATGTCGCTATGCGTAACCAGCCTATTTTTTCCAGGCCTGTCGTTTATTTTTGAGTCCTCCAGCGGATCGACGAATTTTTCTTCTCTCTTCATGATGCTTTTCAGCTCGTTCTCGGAAATTTTCCTTTTTCTTTCTCTGAAATAATTGCAATATTTTATGAGGGTACTATTTTCTATCTCCAATCTCTAAACACTTATAATTGTAACTAGTAGAAACTTACCTGTCTCATCTGAAAGCTCATCTCTCTGTTTCCAAGTGGGCCCCTTGTTACAGCAATATCGGCTTCCTCATAAAGCCGTTCACCCAAACTGGTTCTGAAAATTTACAAGCATGGATGGTTTGAATATTGTGTGTATTTTTATACTGTTTAAATCATATAACGACCAGATATTGGGCCTGACAGCATTGCTTCATAAGAATTTTTTTACCTTGAGCTCCTTTTCTTTTCGGTAGAATGAAGATCAGAAACTTTGAAATCTTCACCACCTTTAAATTCGTAGAATTTAGGTTGCAAAGTTGCTAAGGCGTCTTCATCTCGTTGGCGAAGCATTTGCTCATTTCTGATTTTTCTTTGCTCTTCTCTCACTTCCTTCACCCATTCTCTGTCATCGTCAGACGAACTTTCATCTTCATCTGAACTGCCCTTGCCTTCAATTTCCTCATCTTCATCAACCGCTTCAAACATTGACTCCATTTTCTTAGTTTTCTTCTTGTCCATCTTTGATATCACCGGATTTAGTAGCCTAAACAGAAATATTGATCGACAGGTGCTCATTTATGCATGCTGGTAGCCTGGTGATTGTACTTATTTGTTTTATTTTTGATGCCTCGTGTTTGCTATACCTAAACTCGTCAGCACTTTTGTCAATTTCAAAATCAGGATTTTCAAACATCTTTTTGAAACGATCATCCTCCACTAAGCTGCCATACTTCTTCGTTGGTTGACTCATTAGCTTGACAGCTAGATCCCTATTGACTTGAGGTAGCGTCTAAAATTTTTAAAAGCACATAATATCAGCATCACTAATATATGCGTAATCAGTAATTAAATTACTGTAATTTGTGACAATCGAAAAATGGCAAGTTTACACACTCTGACGTAACTTACATTCATTTTTATTCTACTTGCTCTCTCCTCTTGAAGTTTTTCTCTGATTTTCTTCTTCTTAAAGTCATCAAATTGGAAGGGTTGCACAAGTGCCTTTGCTTTTCTAAACAACCGCATATCCATAAAGTATCCATGCATGTAGGCTCTTAGCAAGTTTGTGCCAATCAAATGTGACAAGCCAATTTCTGCCAACTCCTTATCAGTAACGAATTTATAGTCATCATAAACTGCCAATACTTCTGATTCTTCCAACTCTTCTGTCAAATTGTCCAGGAAAGAACACCAACGGGGTGCTGGGCCTAAAGACTGAAAGAAAATTACATGACAATGATTTTCCTTTGTATGTACTTCTCGCTAATGCAAGTCCACAAATTTAACTACCGATTTAAGACTTTCAAAGGGAAATTTCAAGTTTAGTATACAGGAGACAGTCATGATCATTTATCAACTTACAGGGATATAGTAAGCTAACATTTTCTTGTCTTCGTTCGCTACAAAGAACATGCCAGTATTTGGAACCACACAGAGATCGTTTAGCTTTGAATCACTCTCCACTGATGTAAATGGCTCACCCTGTAAAAGAAATACTTTCAGTATGCATAAATATTGACAAAAATTCAAAGAGCAAACAGAAAATTCATACCGTCTCTTGATTCCAAATCTTGACAATTTTTTCATCCATTGAAAATATCATATTTTCAGACGGAAAGAATTCTAAATCCTTAATGGGGAGCGAATTGAAATGATCTTTGACTAGAAGGGGCTGCGATGCCCTAATATCAAATATCATTGCTTGTCCTGTGGCGGTTCCAACGCCAAGTGTTAACCCATCTTTAAATGCAAGGGACGTAACCGACGGTATACCTGTGACACTGTTATAAATAAATACACACACAATGAAAATTCATGGGGGAAAATCCAAGCAGGAAACTTCGCATTCGAAAACTCTTAAAACCCGAAATTAAAGTCAATATGTATTCGCATGATGTATATGTACATAGCAGTTAAAACTTACTCAGTGTCGTCGGTAAAGGCATGGTAAGCAGCATCAAGTACTCCTGCTCTTTGAGGCGAAAAATGCATTGAAATTTGAAATGATGAAAAGTTTAGCAAATCTTTTAGATTGGTTACTTTGGAGACATACTAATAATATTTTTCATAAAGTCAATAAATCTTACATCAGGAAGGGATTTTCCTGCACTAAGGTTATAAACCTTAACTTCATTGGTACTGCAGGACTTCATATTTATATGCTCTTTGTTGGGATGGTATTAGTTCCAAAGTTTTAAAACACGCTAGTCTATATACACACTTAAATGTTTACTTAGAAACGTCTATTTTCAGTTAGCCTGATGTTCGTCGTGAGTATATTACTCGTTGATGATTGATTGAATGATTGGTTACTTTTTATCTAAAAATCAATACGCAAAAATGTAAACTGAATTAACTCATGAAGCCAAAAAGTTACGGATATAACAATGGACTACTGTGAACGTATTTTGAACTTTGCTAAGAAAGGTTTCCTGTATAATTTTTAAATTCAAACATGAATTTATCTAGTGATATTAGAGCAGACAGTTTAAAATTTACACGAATAGTTCTTGACGTTTAGCAAGAATGATATTCAGTGATAAAACTTATGATAATTAAATAAGGAAAGTTTGATAAATCAGATATTAGTGATATCATGTCTTTTATAAGCTTTAATTACGAATAAAATTCCATTTACATTACTCATTACACACGCACCTAATTCATTACAGTTCTAAACAATAACCTTAGTTTTCATCACGGAACTAAGAAAGGCTTGTCTCTTAAACTGCCTAATTAATCTTAGGCATGTTTGTATTTACGTTCTATTTAACAATTAGGATCTCAATAACGCTCACAAAAATATATACGAATATATTTCAGAGTCCTCCTAAGTTAATATTAGTCAGATGGTTTCAAAAATTTTCTTCGTTTCGGAGGTGGCATGTTACTTCCTTCATCGTCGTCGTTACCTCCTCTACTATGATGACGTTTCGAAGGTGATGGCCTATTATAAGATCGTCTGTCTTCTTGAAAATGACTGGACCCCGTGGAATTTCGTTGTCGTTTATTGCTATTATTTCCACGTTTCATATCCCCATCATCCTCTTCATGGTCATTTTCTGGAGATTTTTTACTCCATTTAGATTTCTTGTTTTTACCTTTTCCTTTTTGATTATTTTGAAAGTCTTTTTTCTTTCCCTTGTCTTTCCGATTTCCTTTAAATTTTTTAGCTAACGTTCCTATTAGACTACCATACGTTTTAGCCATTTCTTCATCAGAAACATCAACATCCGACTGGCACTTCTTTTTCTCGTCTTCATCAGATGACTCAATGGTGTTTTCTCCTTCGTCTAAATAAAATGGCTTCCATATACCTTTCCTCACATTTTTCTCCACAGAGGGATTAAACCCTCCAAAAGACTGTCGGCCAAAGATGTAGCGTTCACATTGGTTGTAACTCCATAATTCTTCAACGATGAGAGATGGTGGCTTAACAGTCGGGTCATTTTTTCTGGAATGAATACATCAGCCGTCCAGTTTACTAACAATTTTCCCTTACATCTTGGTTTCTCTATACTTTAGATATCGCCCTATGTGTATCAACCATGTGCGTAATACGCACTGTGTACAACTTACTTAACTACCACCACCACCCACACTAATCAATATTTTAAACTGTCTGCTTAGATTCACATGCAAATTGAAAACGAGTCTGGTTTTTTCTTCAAAATTACGTACAACAGAAGTATCGAAATAATATTTTAACAAAAATAATTTATAAATTAACAATTAAAGCAATTAAAACTCACTCTTTGTTGGTCGACTCAGTTTTAACTGATGTGGAAACGCCAGATGTAGAGCTAGTTTTTTCTGATTTATCAAACTGGGCCTTAGTTTTTCTCATAAACTGCAAAACAAGCACAACAATTATTCCATTTCCCACGCTCACAATCTACCCCACCTTAAATGCTCATTAATATTACCTATAATGTATAGTTGAAATATTACAATGATAAAATAAAATGTTCAAAATCTCTGGTAAAACTAAAAATACGCAATATTGTCATTTAAGACAAGCTGTTAGCCAGGTGCTGAACTCACCTTCATTCCCAGCACATGTCTGCTTAATTTGGCCCCGATGCCACTCATGGTCAAAGTTTCTTTATCACTTATAACGTTAAAAGGTCACTGTAGTCACTAAATAGAATATTCACGAATCCATGCAAGTGCTTTTCCGGTTTCACCTTCGGATGATATTCCAAAAGCAAAATTTATACAACCGAAGAAAAGTAATATTACACTGATACGTAAAAGTTCAATTTAATCATTGATCATTAAAAACACAATACAAACCAAACTACAACTTGAATTGTACTTTGTAGATCGAAATGATCACTGGTTTCAATTAAAAATTTTATTTTTACAATTTTTAGAACGACTGTTTGTGTTTTTTAAACTATTCTCAACTATTCTGCCTGCATGTACATACAGTGTATACACTGGATTGGAGATTGGAGTGGAGATACATTAGGTACACATACGCAAGTTGTGCTGCACAACATCATCAAAGACATGACATGTGTATGGAGATTTACACGCTGGGAAGTCAAACGATATAAAAGTTTGCCTCTATGCATTCGGGGCAACGTAGGATGTTTTATTAGGTATAACAGACTCTACCATTTCTTCAGCTTTATCCATTGTTGTAAAAGTGATTTCATCTTTGAAGAATTGTCGGTACATAAATCGTGTGTATGCAAAATGCAAAACGAAATTCGTACCAATATTCGCTTCTCATATCTCATGTCTTGTTTTTCAGCGAACATGTTTGCACTTTGCAGTTCACAAAATAACTAAACTCTAAAGTCTAAACCAATTACCGAATTGGGCATATCATTCTCATGTCTTGTTTTTCAGCGAACATGCTTGCACTTTGCAGTTCACAAAATAACTAAACTCTAAAGTCTAAACCAATTACCGAATTGGGCATATCAAAAATGAAGAGCTTATATCGTATATCTTCATTAAGGGTGAAGGGTAGTCATGATGATTCATGAACAGTGAAAGTAAATGTTGTTTTTTAAATAAAATTCATCATTTCAGAAAAATTGGTAGTAGCAACTTTTATTTTTACATTTTTGTGACTATAATATATACTTATGTGATGTGACTGATGACTGACTGATTGGTGTATTAGGTATATTAAATTACCAACATTACACCTCTAATATGTTTTACTCATAATATTACCTATGCATATTACTACTGACTTACCTACATATATTTTAAATTTAAATATCTGTGTATAATTTACTATTTAAGACAATGGTTGTGTTTTGTGTTTCGTTCTTTTTTCGGCAACCAGATTAAGTAGACGAAGAGAGAAGTTATAGCAGTATTTCTAAGCGGACTGCACTCGAGTATTTTTTAGTTTTTAGGCTATATTTGATACTGCTAATTTTTGCGTAAAATAAATAAAATTAAAAAAAAACAAAAGCACCAAGCTAGTGACTAAAATTCTTAAGTAACAAATGACTATATAAAAGGTTTTTAAATAACTTGAGGTTGAGATACCAGATACCAAACAACAATATTATAAAGCTAAATTACAGAAGTGTGAATGGAGCACAGCAACATTAGGTCACAATATCTTTCAAAATCATACATTTCAAAGCTGATTCGCTTCGAGTAAATAAACAACGTAACCTTACTATAAATTAAATGTGAGCATCAAGTTTGATTCATCTTTTCCACAGCATTTTTAACATATTCATAAACATCGCTGTCCCGTAAAATTTCCATATGATCAACCCCTGAAAATTCCTTGTGGAAAACTTTAGGAGATGAGACGGGTGCTGTGTAGTGTTTTTGCCTCCACTGCGCTGCGTAGCGATGACTTTCCGTCCTATTTCTAATCATTCCTTCAGGTGCCTGAGAAGGAGACGCCCATCGCAGACAGCCACGTAAACTTCGTTCATTTACTGTCCCGTCACCATTGCCGTATACCAAGGAAGGTTTTTCAGGGAAGTATTTGCCTTCACTATACTTGAAGCTGGAATGAGAAATACAAAAATTGATCGTTTTAGCAAATTTAATGATAATTTCTTGACAATAGTGACTCCCCACATTACAATGCACCTATCAATAGTTGAGACTCCGATTCCATGCAAGCAATGAACTTCAATCCCAGGGGGTTCCAGCTTTCCCAACAGGCCATCCGTATCTTTCCACATTTCATATCCAATACGGTAGTTCATGTCGTCAAAAAATCTTTCAAAGTCACGCACTGTATAGTTTCCCTTGTCCACAACGGAAACAATCACTTCATCTTCTGCCCAAAAATCTTTTGACGGAAGAAGCCATGCGGTTGATGGATAAGTGCGCTGAGCACCCCGAAGTGTATGTGCTGGTAAAACGTAAGCACCCAAATCATCACCTAATGAGGAACAAAAGTTGCAAATTAGATTTTGCCTACTTTTAAAAAAATTACCACTTATTTGCTTCAGATCAGATTTGGTAATATTACCTGCTGCAAATACTTTCCAAGCTTTTACTGACCCACCCCAAGGTGCAGCCAAACTAATCAATGCCTGCGGAAAAAAACTCATATTATGTACTACCATGAACAGGGCCATTATATGCAATTGGTTTGTTGGTTTTGTAGCCAAGGAGGTTTTTTTTTTTGAGAAATACTGATGATTGAATGGAACTGTTTAGATACGCATAAGCATGTACACGGTACACACATAGCACATATCGTACCTACCTACACAAATTGCTTCATTCGGTAAAAGTAATAATAATTTGTAACCTCTAACCTTTCCTTCATTTTTCTGCAAAAAGACTTTGCTGTTTATATTTTGTTCGTAAGTGGCAGTCAAAACAAGATTCTTATCATCATACCTCATGCGATCATCATGAGGTGACATGAAGATAAATTATAATTTATATCATCATAATAGATGAATGTGTTTCAATCTTGAATTTAGTCATAGACTTACCTATGTAATAGTTGCTTATGACTCATGACGTGACGTGATATGTTTATACACAATAACGCAATTACAATTACCGTCAATGATGGTACTGTGCTTATTAAATGAAGATGACTGATTGCCTATCCTCATGCAATCTCAATTACACAACAAACTTTTTACCTTGATGTGTTTATCCTTCCAAGATTTTGTCATATTGTGTAGCAAAAGAAGCGACATCGGACCACCCATTGAATGACTTAGAAGGATGACCGACGTATTTCCATTTTCCATGTATGTCTGCTCAATCAAGTTCTTAAAATCTGTGAACCAGTAGGTCAACTCGCGAGGGCCTTTTCTGAAGTCGTATGGAGCACCGCGAATATCCTTGTCCCGTTCATACCCCAATGGAATTAACGATTGTTCCACTGGACATGACAGCAAATTTACAACTTCTGGTCAAACTTGTACCTTGCAACATTCTATATTACTTCAGTTTGTATGGTATTCTTTCAAGTACCGATGTTTTTAAAGTAGACCCCAGGGCTGGCTCCAGACGGATCCAATAGCTCAACAGTTGTCGTATTTCCAAACCCGGGAACTCTTACATCCACACCAGGGGTGTTTTTAGTGCTTCTCGTCGTAGCATTGTAAATAAGGCGCATATTGTCTACCTGTAAAATTATCAAAATCAAGCTAATATTACTCAACCTGTTCCGAAAAACCGTGTAAGCTCTGATATCTCACAGTGCCCCTCGACCACAACATGTATGCATGTATTACACTTTTTTTTAAAGTGACTTTTATAACCGTACCCAACAATCAATTACTACGGGCACCAAAAGTTCTAGGTTTAGCCACAAGCTAAAATAATCGTCCGTCTTCTTGGAACAAAGATAGTGTACCACTGATGACTTATCCAGCTTTGCCTCCACTTGACTCCCTCCATCACCAGGTACTACAAAAAATCCGAAATAAGATTAATCTTAAGTTTAGATAACATTTTTTACATTCATGCTGTTTTATAGATCAAAGAAAATGACACATTTACATGTCACGACACCTTACCCAATACAACTGGGTGTAACCCTTCTCCAGGTTGGAAAAAGGCGAGTAGAAGGAGGAAAGTTATGATGGAAGATATTTTGCGTAAAACCATGATAAATGAAAGTAATTACTTTACAAAGTATGTACTTAATACTTCAGTTCAGGTAACTGTGATCGCGCTTCTTCGCCACACTTTTAAGAAAGTAAACAGCAATTCATGTTCGTAAACTCGCACCAGCAATCCAAAATTGTTCTGAAGGATTTTTTTCTTCGTTTTCACCTGCAAGTAAAAAATTGACTCATCAGTATTTTGTCTGATGTGTACACGATTTGGTAGTGTTGGCTAAATTTCACCAAAATTCATTTTTAACTGCTTAATCACTGTGCCCCAAATCTGTCGTTTAAAGTTTAAACACTGTTTCACAATGTTATGGTCTGAGTAAAATATTAGCGCAAAATGAGAATTTTGGAGGATCTAGATCGCTACATATAGTGATTGCCATTACCCGTTTGGTTATGTTGTTCTAATTTTTTTCAGATCGTACCACAATTTGTGGTCCACAAAAGTGTGTTCTTTGTTTTTGGTTTCATGAAACTAAAGGATTGCGCAAAACTAAAACTGTAGAACATACTTTGCTTGTGTACAATGTACGTATTATTTATTATGTACATATGCATACTTAACTTACTTAACTTGTTTGTGACAACAACTGACAAGATAGCTTGACAAGGAACAAGTCTGGTATAAAAAAAACTTTTTATGGTCATAGTCATCATAAAAGTTAATCATGCTACACACTATACGATTGATTAATATAACACAATCCATAAACTAGCTTGTAATTGTAAAATGCAGCTAATATACCAACCAACTATACCAAGTCTTTTTTAATGGCGTCTCACGTAACAACTGTTTAAATATATATATATTTTATCATGTACATTGTACATATAAATAGTTCGGGGTGCGTAAGCTTGGAATGAATGATATCGATAAGAAAACATGCGCGCCTTCAACACTTATTATATTTATAGGTATTTTCGACTTTGACAATTTACTTGTTGATATTTTACTAACAGGAACGGGACTCATTATCAACTCGTGAACATTTTCTTCATCGAAAAGTAAATATTTTGCATTTTAAAAGGCTCAGTCAAAGATGCATAAAGATGTACACTTAGGATTTTTAACAGACTTCTCAGTACTAGAACTGGAATCCATAGCAATGGAATTTCAACATCAGTAATTTACAACGATGACAAGTGAACAAAGTAGAGTTTTGTACTTGCGCAATGCAAACAAGTATGAATGCATGGAAGCGTGCGCTTACAGTTTATGAAATTCCAAGTGTGGTTAGATTTACAGTTGTATTTAGGTTTGTAAGTTGGCTGTTGTCGTAAATAAAAAGCCCACCCACTACTTTATAGTTGGTTGTGGGAACTGTCACGAGCACTGCTGATTAAATTGAATACAAAAATGCTTCAAATGAGCTGTCATTACTCGCAGTTAATTACCGTTCCTACTTTCCTAAACTCTACACTTATATGACTTACACTTGCGTTGACTTGCTTATTTTTCCTGCACTTCATTATTATAAAAATTTACAAACTTCCAAGAAGATTTTTTAGCAATAGTAAAGTTTAATTTGTAAACTTTACAATTTCACATTATCCCATGATGAAACAAACGACAGCACAAGAAACCATGCATAGTCCGACGTCCGACAGGGCAGAAATGCTAATATTTATATGCAATTTTCAATGTATCAACTTATTTGTTCTGCTGGTAAATGCCATAAATGCAGCACGTTATGTGATGTATCAAATCCGGTTCAATGTCCATGATAAGTAATCGTGGATAAAACAAACACGATGATGATGATGACCAATGACCGACCATGTACACACGCTTTAGAACAAAAGTAAAAATGCCATTCATTCAGAGTACTAAACATAGAATGCATGGTATCATCTAAAGCACTCGTTTAGTCTTATCATAAGACTCATATGCCGAAAAGACAGGACGTTGTTGCAGTTGAGAATGATGTCTCTACAACTTACAAATGGCAACAACATTTTATTTAATTAACACGAGATTTTGTTTTCAATTATAAAAATTGTAACAATTGTAACGTTTTTAGACTGCGTGGAACCCGTCGGATAATAAAGCGGTGTCTACTTTTAACGTTCGTAAACGAAGCAAACATGCAAATTATATGTAGTTCAATTTTTAATTTTGGGATGTGGACTTGTTTTGGGAACATATAGCCGCTACTATGCCTTAATATTTCATCCACTTCCACCGGCTCCTGCAACCCTATATTAATAAACCAAAAAATTATTGCTTGAATCTGTTATCTTCATTCAAGTCATTCTGTTTACTGGTATACGTTTCTGGAATTGATGTAACTGCTCCAGCACCAGCGCCCACACCAGAAGCCACAGCATCACTGGCAACGTTGCCCGCTCCATTCACTGCATCTGCGGCAGGGTTTCCAGGAGGAGAAGGAGGTATGGTTGGTTCTGGCGGTGTGGGTGGACCACTGCCTGGAGGTTGAGGTGTGGGTGGACCACTACCTGGAGGTTGAGCTGTGGGTGGACCACTGCCTGGAGGTTGAGCTGTGGGTGGACCACTGCCTGGAGGTTGAGCTGTGGGTGGACCACCACCTGGAGGTGGTCTAGCAGTTGGCGGTAAAGGAGGGCTGGGTCCACTACCAGGAGGAC